>JXXA01003925.1:0-14090 GCA_000956255.1 Anopheles punctulatus | reverse complement strand
AAAAAAAATCAAAATCTTAAGCTTGCGCACTGGCTTCTCACAAATGATTAACAAATTCAAAGAAACTCTATGCGCACATGAACGCAAACATCAAACCAACGCAGCAATGTCCCACACCGCCCTGAAGCACACATGCATTCTACGAAAGTAAATAACCTTTGGATAACCCACCCACCGGACGAACCGACTGTCCGAAGATCAAAATGTAGCACAATCACCATTCGTAGAAATTAGTGAATGGAACGTACAACCCCATATTCGGAGAACATGGCTTTTTAATCTGAAAATTTTTCGATATCCGGTGCGGAGAGATGAACTTGTTTGTACGATCCATTCTGGTTTCGTGTTAGTTATGATGTAACGATTCTTCGCAATAAAGCTGTTTGATGTAGCAAAGCACATTAATTTATATTTTGATCTGGAATTGACACTTTCATCAACAAATGAAACAACATTGACGCCCATTAATGCACCACCGTTGACATCGTGTGGCGTGACGTAGGGAAACTTACCGCACATTGTCACCGTTGCTGCCAGTACTAGCAAAACCGTCACCGACGAGAAGTGCAACACGGGCGTCATCATGTAAACGCTTGTGACCATTTTATCGACGCTAACCACCGAACCGAGCTTCGTCCCAGCGCTGGTTATATTTTCCACCAATCAAAACAGAATTAATTCCTTGCTTCAGATTTTCAATTTGCAACACCGTCGCACAAAAACGCAGCTTCACTTTACATCACACACTTTCACTTACACACACACACACACTCTCTCTCTTACATTAATTTGAAATGCAATTCTCGGTACGGAACCACGGGACGCTCACACCACAGCACCGCTTGCCACGGTTGGGGAAGCTATTGAATTTCCGGCAACAACTTCGAACTGATCGCCACAACTGAATGCCTCGCTTCGCTACGTTGCACTTTCCGCGTGTCAAATGCTCGCTTCATCATCATCGCTAATGCTGCTTTCGCTGAGCATGCACTTCATTACTGCATGGCCCTAGCGTCACCGTCGGCGTCCCTTTGCTTGCGTGGCTACGACAACACCGTTCCGTAGTTCGTAGACTCCCTTCACTTTCCGCGAGCAGGTTCGCTACCAAATTTTGTGCTGCAGCGTTGGAGAGGAAATGCAGGAACGACACCTGCGTCGAATGCTTGCAATCTGTGAAAGAAAATAAAATTAACAGTGATTGTTAGGTTCGCACTAAACTGGAAAGGCTGTGGTAACTATTTAATTTACTGCCATTGTTGTGTTATGTTTCTTAACTCATTGTTCGACGTTTAATTCATCCTCGTTTGTTATTATTATTTAAATCGATTCAAATATATCATTAAGTTTCAAGGGTGTAAAGATACGGTTTATTTCATACAACTTTATTCCTCTCAATTCAAAAAGAAAACATCAAATAAAGTGGTGAAGGGAAAATATTTAAATAAATTTTACAAAAACCACAGGACCTCCAAAACCTCCTTTTCCATCAGCTTTTCACAACCCTGTTCACTCACCCACAGAAGCAAAATGATAATCGAAAGCGACATACAACACCATTCGTTTTAATTATTTCTCTCTTTTCATGATTAACCATCTTTTTCCGTGCATCGATTGATTTCAGCCCGTCCGAATGAATGCAAACACTAGAAGAAACAAATGTATCAATTCAACCACCTCCATCCACGGTTGCAACTTTTGATCGCCTCTCGGAGCCAATTTCGGAGACACAATAAACCTTTTAGCAAATGTGCACGTGTGGGTGATGGTCATCCCGGTAAAATAACAAAAACCTTTGGCAGTAATCCCTTTTCAAAACTCGGACCAACAATCGTTGTGGGAGTTAATTTTTGCGAGGATTATTTACTGGCACATACGGAAGGGGTAAACGCATTTTGCTGCCTTTTTTACATCACAAACCAAAAAGAAAACAAGGGAATGGAAGGTACGCATTTTACAACCGCATATTAAAGATATCTTTAATATTTTTTATATCACAGAGTTGAGTAAAATTACCCTTTGACATGTTGCTTTCAACGCAAAACTGGATACAAACTTTTGTCTGGAGGTCCCATCGTTCGAATCATTCCATTCCATCCGGAACCTAATCATGTTTCATCAGCGAAAGTAATAATAATCGATCCCTGTCCCAGCTTAGAGTCAATCTAAACCTAACGAAACCTTTCATTGTTCGTATTCACGCTGGAAGAAATTGAAATGCCCAGCCAAGCGCAGCATCGTTTGAAAATTAACAACACAAAGGAAAATGAAATTCTTCATGTATTGATAGATTTGCTGTAAAACGACCAAACGAAGCACAAAAATACGTCACGATTATTTATCGTTTCCGAAAGGTAAAAAAAAATGTTGCCTACAACTGATGTCATTCCCGACAGCAACATCATTCCCTCACGGTCGATTCTTACTCAATCAGGTAAATCCTCTTATAGCCAGCCAAGTCCGAGGTACACTGCGTCTGAAATGTGCACCAGAAGGGGATTTTGTCGGATTTCATCGCGAGCGTCCGCGAGGAAAAATGCTCCAAGACCACAGATAATACCACCGTCCGTTTCATTCCGGTGCGTTTTGGACGCAAAAAACGTTTCTCGGAAAAAGAAACGATCATTTATGTAAATTATGCCTGGTCCATTCAATCATTGCACAGCATTTGGCAAGCGCATGATACTCGCTCTACAAATCCCATAATCCCTGGCTTTATTACGGCGAAAGTCGCCGGGAAAGATGAATCATAGAAAGCATGCTTGTGGAACTTATTGGAACCGGAATTGAGTGATGGAGCAATCACTCAACTAGATGAGTGACTGTGTTAGCTAACTGACTGAACCGTAGCACAAATAAAATCTTTGATTTAAAATTACAAAAAAAAAGAATAAAACATTTTCTCTTCTCAATAAGAATGCATTGCACTATGCGTTTAACAGAGTGCGACATTTTGCTCCAACTAGAATGTTCACTCCACCGAGCACCTTTCCGCAGAACGAAGTCGTACCATTCTTCACCATGTTCGATCCATTCCAAATATCAAAGCTAACGAAGCGTCCTGTTTGAAGAATGCTTCCGGCATGGTTCACTCGCTTTCCCGAACGCTCCAGGGAAGCATCTCGCGCGAGAATTCGTTGTCCATCGAGCCACCGTCAAGCCGGAAATGTCTATTACCGAATGTGCAACGATGCATTCCACTGTGTCGGGTTAGGAGTTTCCTGTGTCGTCTCCGGTGTATCGAAAGGAAATCGAACAACGTTAGGACGGAATTGAGTTCCGCTGCATTTTCTTTTCCAATTTATTTTCGTCACCACGGTTCGATCGTTCCGGTCGCTAACAAATATTTGAAGTATTTTTATTTGCGGTTTAGGACTTTCTAACCCGTTTTACCACTACCTTCGATGAAATAATATTAATTGTTCATGATGGTATAAGTTACTTTTTTATATCCTATATATATTTTGTTTGAATCCAAAGTATCTTAAAATATATCGTGTGCGGCTACGAAAAAACGATGCCAAATATCATAGACAATACAGTCCATAATTTTATAACTCTACAGTACCAGAACTTAGTTCTGAGTGGATTGTTCGGGACATCAAAAGCTTGTTTTTACAGAGATTTTTTTCCATTACTCGGAATATATTAATCTCTCAAAAAAGATCTGTAATGTGATTGACATACTAGAGGCCATTAACAATAAACGGAAGTACAAAAAAACAACAACATACTCCTAGATTAAATGGCCTGCGGAAACATACTTCACACAAAGCCACTCTTTCCGTACGGTCTTTACAACGCATGCGAAGCAAATAATTCTCCATAAATTTGCACACAAATTGCTTCACCCAATTACTCAAAACGTTAGCCTTTTTCGACGGTGGCACTTTTTGTCCCAGCACCTGACGGGTTGCCGGTGGTTGCTGAATATTTCATCACCATAAAACATCTCGGTAGTCCTTAGGAGGTAGCGATTTATGTGCGCTGCCCCTTCACCTCAGCTAGCGAACGCATAAAACTATCCATACAGCTCGGAATGGAGATACCGTTTCGGTAGCACCAATGTCTCGGCAGACGCTCCTTGTAAATAGATTAAGCTGTGCATGAACGAGCTACCACCGCATTTCTTTCGGTACAAACCTGCTGCGAGCGTGCAAAGCAACGTTCCGTCGCTCTCCCATCGCACGTGTCGGAAAGGTTGGCTGGGAAATTGAATGTACCTAGCAAAGCGGCTGTCGAACAAATTGAACCCGCCCGAACCCGAACCCTGACTTCGTAAACGATTTACACTTTTCATGCATTTATAAAACAATGCCCACCGCTTCAGAGGACTCTCCGATATATTGGGCGAATCTTTGGCCCAATGCCAGTACTAAGAAAGCTAAAAAGCCCTCGGGAGCGTGTAACGCAGGCTCCCGGCGGGGTCAGTGGGATGAATTTTCAAATTGCCTCGTTCATTTTTCATGACGCCCAGCAGGCAGACAGCATCGCAACGACGAAGGTCGCCTTTTGCTAAACTCGATTCGTAAAATCCCTCGAGCGAGGTAATGCTAGACAACGGCCGGTTGGCTCATTTCATCTCTCCTGCTTTCTTTAGGCAGTGCTTCCTCGGTATACTCTACTCACAAATCAGTACTGTGTAACATAAATAACACTTCTTCGGCGAGAACTCGAGGCAAAAGAATGTATGCATCCTTGTAAGCTCAGTGAAATCCCAAAACAATCGAAAGAAAGGGACCATCAGGCTGCTTGTAAATCAAGCATTTGCTTTGGTTGACAAGTCAGGACGAAAGAAAAATGGATTTTATAACAACAAAGGGTTTGTCAAAGCAGGTGTGACAAGGTAAATTCGCCAATGTCCCATTTCCAAATATCATTCACTTGTCAAATGCAATCACAAAAAGGAGCATTTTCGGGGGTGGCATAATACTAATAAACTATACCCATGGGTTATTGATACTTCCAGCCACCCTTGGCAGTGTAATAACGCATTTGAAATTGCTTAAATCTAATCAATACACCGAAGAATTGGTTTGTGGTTGTGTGGAAATATATCTACGTTTAAAATCATGATAATTCAAAAAACTTTGTTTCAGAATACATTTTTAAATAAAATAAATTCCTTGCATGAATTAAATGCAGCACAGGTCCATCCGACATATAGATAGAGAATTTTTACTACAAAAACAATTACAAAAAAATCGCCAATTGTTTATACGCAACAATTTACCACTTTGCAGTTCTCCAGGAATATCGCTTGTGTTCACACAATTGTACAAACGGTTAAGCACTGTTAAGCCACATTCACTACACAGTTCTGTTCAATTTATGGCTTGTTTTCATGGAACGCCTTAGCAACGAATATATCATCACGCGTGCCACTAAAAACCCATTTTGTGAGCACCGAAACGAATCCGAACAGTCTATGATTTATGTCTAACACCCAGTTTCATCATATCACGCCTCAAATCCGCTTTCAAATGGGTTTAGTTTCAACAGTCGCTCAGTCCAGCATATGCCGTGCAAAATGTAGAGGCTATAAAATTGAAACGTTCTCCGGTGAATTTTGACTCAGCAGAAAAACAAAAACGACACAGCATTAAATCAGTCTCAGCAGTGTCGCTGACGCAGTAAATTCATACGGGACACGAACATATCTCTTTCGTCTCTTTTTTTTTGTACCATAGAGATCGTAACAAAAACACGTAAACTTGTGTCATGAAACAAAAAACCAGTTTTATCTAACAATAAATGGATGCCAAATAATTATCTCAATAGCAACACTCATCAACAATCATACCTGAAACATCGCATGCAAACCTCAAATGAATAAGCAGCGTTATGTCGCTTTTAAATGGTGTTTTTGTTCCTTTGTCTTCTAAACACTGAATTTTTCATTCCACCTTCATTTGCTTTGTTTTCTGGCTTTGTTCTGCTCAGCCACGAATGTTTTGGTTCACATTTTTCTCGGTAGGGTTGCTCGCATTGTTTATGCGATTGTTTCACCGGTATTTCGTGCCACTATTGTCCCGATCGGCCGTCCACCGTGCAGCTCGGTTGATTGAGGTTTCGGAGCTATTCATCGACATTTCGGCAACCGGGCAAAGCATGCAAATGCTTTGTCCTCGAGCACGGCACACGAAGGCCACCACAGCAGGTAGAATGCATGAAATTTCGTCTGATTGACACGGAATCCACCGGATGCCGGACATGAATAAAGCGTCAGCCTTTTCCGTCCGAGGTGCGAGACACAGCCGTTCGCAATCACCGACCACATTCAGCGGTTCTGAGCGCAGGAATTGCCCCCGAAGGCCCCGATCGATGGAGGCGCCTGGTCGTTCAAGCCATCACGCAGAACAGAAGGGTGGGAGTTTTTTCGGATCATATTTGGCGTATTTTTTTAATGCTGGGATTGCCGCGTTCGACGTATTTCCCGAACACGTGACCGTGTTGTCGGCTCGATACATGGGTCAACGGCATGCGATCAGCAATTTGCTTCTAATGCCTTTATCATCGCAATCATTCTCATATTCAAGCGCGTTCGACGGGTATTTTGGCAATAATCAACATCATCTTCCTTTATCACATTGGGGAAATTAAGAAAAAGACCTCCAAATACACCAAACACACAGAAACACACAAACCAACGGCAAAAGCACTGTTGGGAGCATAAAATTTTGCACCCATTTTTCCGTAGCAAGAAAATTACCCAAAACCTTCATCCATACGCCCTCGTTCTCGTGCTCATAATTTACGATCGCTCGAAAGTTCGCTTCAAGCTGCGGCCTTTCCATCAACGGGAGCACACTAGAAGCGGCCCATTTTTATGACAATAATTTGAAGTCAAAAGTGCGTGGTGAAATGGTGGCTCCATCCACCCGAGTACACCAGAGTACAGTGAATTGTTACTGCAAATCCGACCCATTTCCATCCTCACGACGCGTGTTCCGTTTGAAGTTTAGCAACACGATCCACCGAGGCGAGCACGCAATGGAGTGTTTTGAAAACTGCACCACCGCTCGTCAAAAAAAAAAACATCCTCACCCAGCCCTTGCGGAAAGAGCAAAAAATCGACCAGCGAAGAAGGCTCAAGCGGACCGAAGCAAAAAAAAAACAGTCTGCCAAGCGCACGAAGGAGTAATAATTTTCAGCACCAACAGCAGCCAACCCATAACCGCCAGAAACAGCAGAAGCACAACCCAAACCGGTAAATCCCACAACCGCTTAGACTTCTTTGCTTCGATGGGTGATATTTTTGTTTAAGCACTTGGTTTGTGGTTTTTTTCGCCATCCGTTTGTGTGTTTGTACAACCGTTGCGAGCATATTCAAGCCAGTTTTCTTCAAGAAACAACGAACGGCCTACAGCTGGTCTACCGCCACGTTTTACGACCGCATGGGGTACGATAGTTGTGGCATTATGGCCACATGACTTGTGAAAGCGACTTGTGAATAAAAACAAAACAACTATCGCAGGAAAAGAAAAGAAAATATTGACGAACCAAATGCGTACCAAGCGCTATTAACTTATTTTTAGAGTTAAGATAACCTGAGCAGAAAATGTGGCTCATAAAAGGTAATTATTTCTCTAGTTTATCCTTGAACGGCTGTTTGGTGTTTGCTATCTTATTTTCAGTTGGAGTAATGAATTTTTTTACCAAACAAATCAGAATTATCCTTCCAAAAAATATCCTACAATTTCCATAATTTGCGCATAAACACTTATCGTCCATTAGTTTTTTTTTCCATCATCAATGAAGAAAACCGAAGGATCGTAGTGTGTAGTTAATATTTTCTGAGAACATTAGTATATTAAAACAAAGAGTAGCTTTTAATATTGAATCAAAATTAAATCTTTTAGAACTAAGCTGGTGGTTTGAAAAAAGTAATCCTAATCAACCTCAACTCCTTCCCTCAACACAAAGAAATTGCTCTCACACACTAATGATTAACTGCGCATTTAACGGCTGTTACCTTACTACCAACTCATAATATCGGATTATGAAAGTCTGTACGCTTCAGCAGATTTCGGGCTGAAATCATATCATCCCGTTCGCTATCCTTTTCGGTATCACTCAAAAAACGCCCCCAACAAAGTTCATGTTTTGGCGCACTTTTACGCTCGAATGCGTACTCAAGCTTCTCTCCCACACTCCATCCTGTACTTTGCAAACATTCCTGCGTGCTAACAAACGCCTCACAGAGTTGTGAAACAGCAGAAAAGAGTCATGTTTCGGGGTACTCCCGCCTTTGCCCCTCCCTCCTCCTATTCCCCCCAAAGGGAGTAAGTTGCGCAATTATAATCCAAAACCATCCATCGAAACCCCTTTGTTGCCGGCGGCTATCTTGCATCGCATCTTTTTTTGTGCGCGAGACGAGGAAAAAGGGGTAAAAGTATCAAATTGATTTATTTTTTGCCTCTCGCAGCTCGCACCGACTGTTAGAACGTGCGAGCTCGAGCATTTAATGACCGGAATGGTGACGGAAATCGTCCTGAACTTCAGCCGCACAGCCGGTGCTCCCCCGTCCGGTGCACGGTTAGGTCTCACTTGCCCGGCCGTAAGTGTCAGTCGATGGGAGCTGGAGTGAAGTGATTAGAAAACTTTTCCCTGCAGCAAATATGCAAACTTCAGTTCACTCCATTTCACTTGCTCCCGGGGTTCGCCGAAGTCAAAGTCTCATTTTCAGTAAGGCTTGAAGCTTTTTGGAGCTGGGAGCGAGGCACGGCGGTGACGGACGTTTGCAAAGTCAACTTTGAAAAACGATTTTACGTCGACGCATGGCGTGAACCAAAGAGTTCGAAACAAAATAACTTATTGCTTTCATTTGAACCCAATTCTTTGGGTACGTTCACCCATTCGTTCCGTCTTAAGCGAATTCGTCGCCGAAGCGTAAAGTTCGACGGATTTATTATACCGATCAAGATTAAATAAATCTCTCACGGAAGCACCGAGGGCTGGAGGCGATTAAAGGACATTTTCCTAGACGTGAAGTTATTTCCAAGTTATTGATATAAAACAATCATTTGAATATTAAACTGTTTGCTTCCTTTCAAAGTGATCTATTTTTAATCATAAATGTCACACAGACACAAATGAAAATTACTTCCTGGTAGGATGCACAACCAAACCGGTTCCATTTCTGTAGCAGCTGTGCTACATCAATCAATATAGCAAAGGATTCTTTTCCTTTCTTTTACCAATATTTGTTTCTCCATGCAAAATGAAAAGTTACTCGGATGATAAAGCCCATCCCGTTCGCTCTCTCGAACACCGTTCACAATTTCCGGGGAAATGAGATGCATTTTTAATTATCCGTCACCATCGTTTTTTCCTCTATTTTTCCCTATTGGGAAAAACTGTTTGTTCCGTTTTTCAAAAACGCTCTCCTATCCTATCTATCTACCACTGCCATAACTGAATCATTCGTGGAAGATCGTAAAAAATATGTTGAGTTAATTTAATTAAAAACTTTCACCAGTTCTTCTACACGATGAGACCGGAGCAGGAGTGGGAGAAAATTCGTTCGTTCCCGAGTTCGTCACACACCGTCTGTGTCATCTCGGTTGCGAAACTTCAGGTGATACTTTCGACCATGGACTTTGACGCCACGTGTTTGGTGTTTGGTGTGAAAAGCGCGTGGAAGCGTGGAAGCAGTTTAATTTATCTTCAACGTGTCATTTTGCTATGGTTGAGATGGCTAAAGCGTTTGAGTTCATGATTAATTACAGTTATTTATATTATTTATTATTTATTATTCTATTTTTAATATTCATCGTTTTTCCATGCCAAATTATCAAGCAGGAGAAACATTGTAGAGAAGGTAAGATTATTTTAATAAAAGCTAGTTTTTCTTTGTTCACAATTTAATAATTGTTTCACAATAAGTAAATGTTATTAGTAAAATGAGTAATTTTGCACGACGGACTGAGTAATTTGAGAAATTTTGTAATGAGTAATGAGTAATGAGTAATTTTTTCCATTCACATACAAAAGACACAACTATCTGCAATCTGCATAAACTCTATTCAATGACACATCAAAATCCTTCAACCTCAACGAAGCAAAACGTCATTGTATTGCGATGCACTTCATGCTACCAGGCCTTCTTTTGCTGACTTCTACGATCAACCTACAACTAAATCACGTCCAAATACGTTCTCTACCTCAATCAACATGAATGCTTATCTGTAGTGAGAACAGAAATGGCTTTTATCAAAATCACAAAAACGGACCATCGTTCATGACAAGTGCAACCCTGTCCATTCTCCCTGACAGCACTTATTGCCTCATCAAAAGCGCATCTATCTGAAAAGGACGCCAATTTTGCGGTCCAAATGCGCGCCGCCAAAGCTACAGACACCACAGGTGCACGTCCCTGTTTAAACAATCCCGTCAGTCTTGATCCCGTGATCCCGCTCAGCTCAAGATGGTGCCCAGTTCAAAGCGTTCGATGATTACCGGTGAACCCAACGCCCTGCACCGCCATTTGTAATCACCGCAACAATATGACCGCCTCAGCCATCTAGCAACATCAAAACCAAACCGGCATCGTGTCACTCACAGATGCTGGGCTCGGGTTTTGGCCGATTGCCTGCTGAGTTTTGGGTGGTTTCCCGTTCAGGAGAGGCAGGAAACGCGTGGTGGCGGAGGTGGAGCAAAAACCGTCGGGAAAACTCAAACCCTCCCTGCCTTCAGTGCAAAGTGTTCTTCAAAACAATTATCGTGCACATCGTCGATTTCCGGCTGTCGGAAAGGACGCGTCATGACGTTGGGTCGAGCGCTCGTTATGCCATCACAGCAGGCACGGTTGCATTACATTTCCGGATTGGATTGTATCGAAAGCGCCGCCTGCTGTGCTGTACTCGTGGGCATGGTTTGTTGGAATGGATTTTTTTTTCTCCCATTTCTCCTGACGCTTCAACTACATGCCTCCCCACGCTGTCCGAAAATCCGTTCGGGCGTAAAATGACGCAAAAGTACGGAAATGCAATTGCTTTCGAAAGGGAAATTTCAATTCGCACACTCCGAAATGCCTATCATTTGCATCCGGTACCGGTGGTGAAGCGAAACCATCTGGCTGGACGGAAATTCTCTGCCTCGCAACGTGCACCGATCCGACACCGATTGTGGGCAGCGATGTACTACGCAAAAGTGACAGCAAAGAAAAACATCCGAAACGATATCGGACAGCTAAAACGCTTATGCGGAAAACGAGAAACACGTCGATATTTATTCACCCATCGAAAATCTGCCCACCTCTGCGCCATTGCGTGAGCTTAAAGGACGAAGCATCGATCGCACACAATAACCTACGCTTCGCCACCAATCCTGCCAGTGCTCTGGTATTTGAATTTCATCATAAGCGCCCCGGTTGTCCCGATGGATGTTGGTTGTGTCTCTTCAATTCAATAATCCATGATTGCCATTCATGGATCGGGCATTCTTTGCCCGATGGCCGGGCCCAATTGTTTCGAATGTATCGTGCACCTCCGCACGATATCCTCCTGACGAGGGCCGCCGACTAGATCGATTGTTGGTTTTTTGTTTTGTAAGCATCCGGTGACCCCACAGCCCTCGCTGTGAAAATTATTTGTAAGCAATGTGGTGAAAGGGTTGCACGAATAGTTCAGAATTATATCGGACGGCCAATTGTTTAAATTTATCGTTAGAGGGATTTTCTAACTATAATTGCGAGATGTAACGAAACTCGTTACATATCTTTATTCATATCGTCCATATCGTCAACATTTAAAAAAATAATAATCTCAGATACTGCGCTACCTTTTAATGAATCCAAAACAATCATCCGACTACCGATTTGAAATATATTTGAATCGTTTCTTTATAATTATCATAAGCGCTCTTGATACACAATTACGCAGACATAACTCAATTATGGTTCAATTCTATTCAATGTTTTTTCGTGTGGTTTGAATCAAGGATATTTATCATTGCTATGACAACCACGATCGATACTCACATCAGCTTCTAAATAAAGCATAGTATCAAAATAGTACTATTTTCTATCGATAACTCTTATCCTTTTCCAAAGATTTTTTTTCTTATTGCATGGTTGTACTTTAACACAATACATACAATGAAAAGCGACTTTGTATATTAATTCCGAATAAAGAAAAACTCTGAACATTAACATTATGCTCAAGCATTTGCCATTCTAGCATTGCTCTGAAATCTCATGAATGCAACTCACACGAACATAACCCAAAAGCCGTTCCGAGTTGGAGAGATTTATGGCGGAAAATGAGCACCCAGACGGTTGCAGTGCATTTTCCATGGTACAATGCACCACGCCAATGCGCTTTTTCAAATGTAAAGAATCAATTTTCACGCTACACTTCGCGCTTATCGCATTCCCTAATTAATATTTATGCTTCGCTATAGCCGAGCACTCGAGATTCCGGTGCCAGCAGTCAGCGTAAGAACAGCGCTTAGCAAAAAGTAAACCAAGGGAACAACACAACCGTCCTTATCACAGTCCCAGCCGCAGCAACCGAGCAAACGTAGAGTAAATCGTAACGTTGAGCTGAATAGAAAAACGTAAAGGAGGCAGGGTGCGTTTTTAATTAAATCCCTCGTTTCTGGCACGGAAGAGAATGGTGTTAGTGTAACGAAACGCACAAAACTTTTAAATTGTGTTGAAATCAGCCACTTCTGAAGAGAGGGAAAGAAAGTGAGACATAGAGAGAGAGAGAGAAAGAGAGAGGAAGAGTAGTTCAAAGCAAACAATATAGGCGCGACATGTCAAGTGAGGCCACTCGCATGTTTAGTTTTCTGGTGTACTGCGTTTGTTTAGCGGGTGTCCTCCGCTTTCAATAAAATCAATCAACAGCTTTTAATTTTGTACAGTGATGGAGAATACTGCCATGCGCAAATGTTACTGTATTTTATGACCTTGTTGAAGCTGGAACTTTATAAAAAATACACAAAATAAATTGGTGTAATTGATACCATCTTCTCTAAACACTAATGAACCTCTTCTCAAAATAATAATATTTAGATCTAAAAATACAATTTGAATATAAATTATTCTTATAAGTATTTCATAAAACCCTTAACAAAGATTTTTTTACATCGCTTTTCCACAAACCAATGTACGTTGCCTACTGTAGTCCAAACTGTTACTCCAAATCCAAGCACCCCTCCGCCCGGTTATCCTTTCAACTGCACTTGCATCCGATGCTAAACCACAATGTTAATACTCACACAAACACGCACGCATACCCAACATCCGTCGAACCGGAAAGCATTCAATCGGTAATTATGAGCACGGCCCCTTTCGGGAAGCGACCCATTCACCGCGAACGATTATGGGCAATCGTTTGACGGCACTTACTTCCTTTCACCAACACCACCGTGCTGTGCTTCCCAGCCGTGCGCTGATTGTTCGTTAATATTATTTTAACCTTTCGCTGCATCCACTGACCGCAGCGAGCGTTACGGAAATGTTCCGCATACCGTACACCGGTTCGGGTGAAACAGTGCCGATAATGTACTCAACGATCAGCATTGTGCAGCGCACGGTTGCACTAAGCGACAGTTAAGCAACGGTGAGTGCAGATAATAGTCACTTAAATTTATGACCCTCCGGACCCTTATAACCACGAGGGGGTGAGTAAGAGGGCGAGTGCGGGAGGGAGGGGGCTGGTAAGCTAAAATGAAGTGAAAAATTTCCAGCATCCTGGAGCTGCTGATAGCTCCATCAGGCGGCGTCGGAAGGGAATGTTTCATTTTCGGTAAAGTACACTGCCCTACTGTCGATCCTCCACTGCGTGGAGAGATTCGTGAACAATGTGAAGGATTTTAGAGCACCGTTTCCCGCGGGAACGGTGATTAGCGATAAAGGTTCCGTGGTTCTGGATTTTTTCCGGGGAAGAGAAGATTTCACGTGGATACTGCGTGCATCGTGAGCTCTTCATCCGATGAACGATATAGGGATAGTGTTCATAGCTTTCAATCACGAAAACTGTCTGGGTTGCAAAATTTTCAACAATGCGAGTAATAAATTAATGGAAACCGTTCGCTCTCCGTTGTTTCAGCGAATGTTGATGTTGCTATCTTGCTGAATATAC
>JXXA01003924.1:0-11608 GCA_000956255.1 Anopheles punctulatus | reverse complement strand
TTTTACAGAAAACTCTAGTCGAAAGGATATAGTATAGCCCGTGCCTTTTTGTCTCCTCCACTTTGAGATGCAATATCCCCTCTCTACGCCCGGCGTCGCTCAAACTTAACCAAAATCGGATCCTTGGTGCGAAGAATGAGATCCGCAACAAACACCAACTCCTCCCGCTTCGTCACCGGTAGAACGCGGAAGTTCATCAGTATCGCGGCCAGCACCGTCTTCAGCTCGAGTATGGCAAACCGTTGGCCGATACAGTTCCTTGGTCCGGCACTGAACGGGACGTACGCGTACGGACTGCGAGCGGCCACGTTTTCCGGTGCAAACCGTTCCGGATCGAAGTGTTCCGGGTCGGGAAAGACGGCCGGATCACGGTGCAGATCGAAGATGTGCACGTTGAAAAGCGTATCCTTCGGCACCAGCCTATCGCCGAACATGGTATCCTCGGAGATGTTGCGCGAGATGAACGGCACCGGTGGATACAGCCGGAGCGACTCCTTCAACACCATATCCATGTACTTGAGCTCGTTATAGTCGCTCTGCGTGAACTCGCTCGCATTGGGATCGGTGCGCGAGGCGCCAATGTCCTGGAGCTCTTCGTAAAGCCGTTGCTGCACTTCGGGACTGTGTGCCAGTAGGAGCAGCGTGAAGATGATGCCAGCGGACGTTGTATCGTGCCCTTCGAACATAAACGTGTCCACCTCCTCGCGTATACCTTCCTCGTCAATTTGCTCCTTCGCTTCGGCAGCTAGCAGCGTGTCCAACATGGCGTAGCGTTGCTTTATGTTTGTGTAGCTGATTTAAAGGCAGTAAGCAAATATTTCAATTGCATGTAAATCTTTCACATCTTTCCATCTTTCATCTTACATATTCTCCTCCGAGAAGTCGGCAATGGTTTGCACGTTCTGGTGAAACAGTTCGCGTCTTTGCTGTATGATCGAACGGGTGAACGCGTGCACGGGTTGCAACAGTTTGCGGAACTTCGCCTGCAACCCGGACAGCTTGTAGTTGAAGTCCTCAAACAGCCAAGGGTTCATAAGCCGTTGCAGCAGCATGGTGCCGATGCTCTCGATTTTACTTCTATACTCGTTCGCCAGCGTCACCGAATCCAGCTTGATGCCCATCGCCGTTTCTGTAGAACGATAGCAACGAGACAATTGTTTGTTTTTTTTTTCGAGAAAACCCACAGTTTTGAATCGCACTCCTTACCGCAGATCGTGTTCAACGTGAACTTGGTAGCGACGGGTTGCAACGCAACCGGTGTCCCTTTCTCCGCACACCGGTCCAATTGGGCCACCAAGTTTCGGCACTCCTCCTGGAACGTCAGCAGAAAGCTGGGCAAGATGTTGAAGTGAAACGCGGGCGTCAGAATCCTCCGCCGATGCTGCCACTTGGAACCGGCACTGTTCAGCAGTCCGATGCCGAGGAAATCGTGCGTCAAGCTGTAGATCATACCCTTCTGGATGAGTTTCGGGCTCGACAGCAGCGGCTCAACATCCTTCGCCTGGATGGCGTTCAGATTGAGCATCCCACGCACCAGGATGCGATAGGTGTCGCGGAACTCGTTGGCCCATCCACGGGGCAGCTGGAACGTGCGCCGCTGATCGTTGAACAGTAGATTGTGCGCATTGCCAAGCAGCGGTAGGGCTTTGGGACCGGGAAACTTCTTCCCGGCACGATACGCCGTCGAAAGCTGAACGCGCAGTTCGAGCAGTACGAGCACCAACACTATGGCCAGCAGCACCACGGTCAAGATGTCCATCACTTGCGAGATTCTTCAGTACACTGAACTGTATCGCAGTAGCCGCTGGAGTTGGCGAAAATGGGTGGCTACGATCATGGACTTTGATTCGTCCGATGTGCGTCCCGTTTGGCTGATACAGGAGCATGACTGATGCAAAATGGGTACGATAGGCAAGGCGCGTACTGACCCCCAGGGCCTAGCGAAACATTTGCCGGTTGGTACTCTTGTCTTGCTGGCGTTGATAACCCAGCGAAGATTAACGATGTTCCCGATCAGTTTGACCATTTCACCTGGCTACACGTAACGAATGGAACGATGCTCCATTAGACGGACCGCATTTAGTAATTAATTTGTACAATGGCGCAGGGGACATTTAGTTCTCCAAATAGTATTTACGTTTAATAAACGCTTCGCAATGTTTGTCAACAGTTGATAGGAGGCTATAATTGCGCCCTTCGTATGCGCGCGCTGGTGTGTCTTTGCTGATAGTGAGTCGATTCTAACCATTCTCGTTCGTAAACAACTAGTATGATAATACGCTGCTCCCTGCGCAGAGGATCCGACCGCCCTTCCCTGCAGCGCACTCACTCATTTCGCTTTTCGAACCGAACCCGCAGCGGGTTTGCAGCACGCAGTACCAGATCAGTGATGAAGCGAATTTCCGTGCGCCTCGTCACGGGCAGAATGCGATAGCGCAGTACCAAGTAGGCGACCACGGTTTTGATCTCCAGCAGGGCGTACTTCTGCCCGATGCAGTTGCGTTGGCCCGCGCTGAAGGGTACGTACGCGTAGGGGTTACGTTTTTCCGCCACCTCCGGCAGGAACCGGTCGGGATCGAAGCGCTCCGGGTCGGGAAATTGATTTGGGTCGCGGTGCAGATCGAAGATGTGCAGATTGGCGATAGTGCCGCGCGGAATGGTTCGTCCGTCGGGCAGGACGATCGCGTCCGTGACGTGCCGCGAGATGAACGCAACCGGTGGCCACAGCCGGAAGCACTCTTTGAGCACCCGATCGAAGAATTTCAGCGAATTTAAATCCTTTGGCGAGAAGTGCCCATCTCCGGTGGTTCGTGCCGTGTGCAGGTCGTGCAGTTCCCGATAAAGACGCTCCTGCGCTTCTTGCTCCCACGAGAGCGTTAGAAATATGAAGACGAGCGCGGATGCGGTCGTGTCGTGACCCTCGAACGTAAACGTGTCGACCTCTTCCCGAATGCCGTCCGCATCGATGGCTCCACGCAGTTCCGCCGCCAGCAAGGTGTCCAGCATGGCGTATCGTTTTTTACTGCCGGCAAAGCTACCATACCCATCATCGTCTTCGAAAGTTTCCACCTTCGTGCTGATATCGGACAGTTTGCCCTGCGCGAACAGCTCGCGCCGTTGGGCGATAATGGCGGACGTGAAAAGGTGTAGCGGTTTAAGGAGGCGTTGAAAACCCCGCATGTACCCGAACAACCGGTACGTCCAGTCCGCGTACAGCCAGGGACGTACGGCACGGTTTAGTAGCATTTCGCCGGCCTTGTAGATACCTTCCCGATACTCCACGGCACCGTCAAGTGAGTCGAGTTTCACACCCATTGAAGTTTCTGTTGGATCGAAGCAGGCGGTGGAAAGATTATTCGATATTCAGTGTATTTTTTGTGGCGAGTGCAGGAACGTTATACGAACCACAAATGGTGTTTAGCGTAAGCTGAGACATTGGCGTAAGTAGCTCGATCTCCACACCGTTCAGTCCTTTCCGTCGTGCATCGATCCGTGCGGCTAGCTTTTCCGTTTCCTCGCAGAAAGCCCGGTGGAAGCCGTTGAGTATGTTGAAGTGAAACGTTGGCGTAAGGATTCGCCTCCGGTGAAGCCACTTGGAACCGGCACTATTGAGCAGACCGTCGCCCACGAACGGGTGCAGAAACCGATACAACAAACTCTTGTCCGTGTTCCGTCCATCGCTGAAGAACGGTTCGGCCAGCTCACACTGCGTTATGTTGACCACAAACAACCTACTGTTCAGCCACATCTTGTACGTTCCTCCGTACAAGCTGTTCCACTGTCGGAAGGCTTCGAACATTGACGCTGCATCAAATCCGCACGTGTGGTACATCGTACCGATCAATGGCCAGACGGGTGGTCCGGGAAACCGTCGAATGGCGGCGTAAGCTGGACCACACCTGTCAAGCGCATCCCAAACTATCCAAAGAAACAGTGCGAACGCGGCGAGGAAACCGGGAATGAAAACAGGCGAGTTTACTACGTTCCATTCGGATGCCATTTCGATACTGGATGCAGAAAACAGATCCCTTTTAACTGTTCGCAGGCTGGCGTTGCTTATACGATGACCAGACTGCACTACCGATAAGAACTAGGCGCTTCCCGTTTGCTGATTATGATGGAAGCGTCACCACCTTCTTCTTGCTGATAGTAGCATGTAATGTTTGACAACTAGACATGTAAGCGCAGGTCAAGGTTTACTCCCGAGGAATCCAGTATTTATTCACTGAATGTAAGCTCTAAGCTACAATTTGACAGAATGGAATCCAACATTAACCGAACTATGTGGTGACCGTAGGAAAAGCAGCCAAGTTAGGGATAGGTTTCTTATCGTCGTTCCAATCGCACCTTTAGTGGAGTTTTCGCGCGTAGTACCAGGTCGGCCATAAACACAATCTCCTCCCGGCGCGTTACCGGTATGATGCGGAAGCGTTGCAGCAATGCCACCAAAATCGTCTTGATTTCGAGCTGAGCAAACTTCTGCCCGATGCAGTTCCGTGGGCCCGCGCTGAAGGGTACGTACGCGTAGGGGTTACGTTTTTCCGCCACCTCCGGCAGGAACCGGTCGGGATCGAAGCGTTCCGGGTCGGGAAACTGGTGCGGATCGCGGTGCAGATCGAAAATGTGGATGTGCGTGATGGTGTTGTGCGGAAAGGTAGCTTGATCTAGGAAGAAGAGACATTGTGTACCATCGCTTTGCTTCAACGTGCGCGCACTAGCAATATCTTACCAACAACCAGCTCTCCGGTAGTCGTCCGTGAGATGAACGCAACGGGAGGATACAGCCGAAGCGATTCTTTGATGACACGATCCAGATAAGGAAGGTTCTGATAGTCTTGAGCGGCCAGTCGGGCGGGATTGCTGCTGGGTTCGAGTCGTTTCAACAGTTGCTCCAGCTCTTCGTAACATTGCTGTTGGGCGTCCTGTTCGACGGCCAGCAGTAGGATGGTGAACATGATGGCTGCTGCCGTCGTATCATGGCCTTCGAACATGAACGTGTCTACCTCCTCCCGGATGCCTTCCTCGTCGATCTGTTGGTTAGCTTCGGCCGCTAGTAGAGTGTCCAGCATGGCGTACCGTTGTTTGCTACCAAAATACCTGTCTCAGTGGTTGAGTTGTGTCGATTAATTCGCTGGAGTATATTCGCGACCATTTGCTTACATATTCTCCTCGTTGTGCTTCGCCGTAGGAGCTGATTGGAAGTTTTCACGCCTCTGACGAATGATGCTGCGTGTGAAATGGTGGATGGGCTTCAACGACTCCGCCAGTGGACCACCGTAGCCTAGCAGGCGGTAGACGCGATCGTTGTACAACCATGGTGCCATGGTTCGATGGACCAACATTTCGCCTACCTCATACACTTTTTGCTTATATTCGTCCGCTTCGTCGTAGGCGTCCAGCTTAACGCCCATGGCCGTTTCTGGTGCAAGAGAGCTTGCGTTAGCGGGAAGCGTAACCGCGTACTCATATTCGTCACACTTACCACAAATCGTATGCAGCGCAAAGCTTGTCACGATCGATTGCAGCACAACCTCCTGGACACCGTCGGCCAGGTGTTCCAGCTGACGGACGAGCTTGTCGCTTTCCTCCTGGAAGATGGTCAAAAACTTCGGCAGTATATTGAAGTGGAAGGCGGGCGTAAGGATGCGCCGGCGTTGCTGCCACTTGGTGCCTTTGCTGCACAGCAGTCCGTCGCCCATCAGCGGATGCAGGAACTTGTACAGGATGCTCTTTCGCGTGTGCTGCGTGCTAGATAGCACCTTCTCGGCCTCCTTCGTGCGTACGATGTTCAGTATCACCTTGCCGTCGATCCACTGGCGGTAGGAGGCACCAAAACGGGCCGCATTCTCACGGGCGTAAGCGAACGTTTCGACTGCAGTGCGTGAGTGGGACTTGTGTCACTGAAAGCGAATCACCATGTGGGAGATTGTTCTTACCAGGATTTTTGAACAGAAGCTCAAACAAATTCCCAAACACGGGCACAATTCGGCCGCCGGGATATCGCATCGCCGCTCGGTAGCCATCCGTTTGCTTCGCCTGAAAGTCACGCACCAGCAGCACGGCAATGCCGACTGCGAGCATGAGCACTAGAATCGCGGACAACATCTTGGCGCTGCTGCTCGCTGGCCCACCACGACCTGCGATGCGATTCTGTCCGCTAGTTTAGAAGCGCGTCGAACAACTAACCGTACCCAAGACGACAAATAATGCCTATAGAGATCACATCGCGAGTCCTGCGCTCTCCCTCCATTGAGGAAGTGATGCTGTTCGGTTCTGTACGTAGGTGATACGTCACCACCTTATAATCATCGGCACTTGCTGGAAGTACTTGCCCCGTCTACGGGGCAAAGGTGTGCGCGCTCAGTTCAAACGATACCCACCGCGGGTTAAATCGGCATTAAGATGGATTAGAGTGAGAATTGTGCACCGGTGCAACAGGTCAACAGACCACCGACACGCGCTTGTATGCTGCTGCTCGCCGGGTTCTAGGTGAAAGGACTAGAATGGGGAGGGGAGAGGCGAGTTATAACGCGTGTTTATCGCGATCAGGTAGCTTCTACTTCTTACTGCAGGCTATAATTATCGGTTGCTTGGTGATACTGTGAGCTATTAATCGATAAAACCAGCCAGTAGGGGTGATGTTTCTGTAGGTACTTGTGTATTTGCGACGGATCATGTAGTGATCAGTACTATATTCATTCTACATCAGTCATTTTCATTAGGTAACTATTTTCTTTTAACAAAAACTTTTCGCTCTTTAATGTCATTACTGTTTTATACATTTTATAACAACAAATTGTGTTCCACAATCCACAATCGCGAAAAAAGTGTCGCGTCGTTGACTCATGTTGATTGATTTCCCCCGGTCACACGTCGATATGCATATTCATCAGGTGTGAAGTGTCTGGCGATCGACCGGCTCTCGTCAGCAGTTTGAGATAATTGCTTACGATCCAGTAATGGAATGATTGCCGCCTGCAAGTGATAGGAAAAGCAAAATTAAAACACATGAGAAGAAACCGTCTCCCGGCAATCGTCCGCGTGCGCGCGTACCACAGCAAAAACTCGAAGCGCAACCTGCGAAAGGTGACCCACAGAAAGTTGCGCACATCGCGACGGGACGGGCAGAGGGCGGCCAGTGCGCACCGTGCCATAATCCGGGGCCGATCGATCGGATCACCGTGATCGCGTGCGATCGAGCGGATCGTGTTCAGGTTTCTGTAAAGCAGGTGTAGTTTCGTTGCTGTGTTAAAACATCTGTTCCACAGTGAGTCAGTTTTCATTTACCGTATGACTAAAATCAGGTTCCGTGGCATCGCTTTTAGCGTAGCCATGATGCGGTCAAAGTGTTCCTTCGCCTGCTTCGCCATGTACGCCAGGTCCTGTTCGGTGAGACGTGTTCGAAATTTGCCCGTCCCTTTCAGTTCCAGCGGTCGTTGGAGGAGTATTTCAGCAAATGTACGATAGTCGGCAACATTCAACGCCTTCGAGTGCCGTTCCATGGCGGTGTAATCGCGCAGTACGATTGCTTCCCAGAACTGGCAAAGGTTTTGCCGCACGTCCGGCGCTAGCTGCTCGTACAGCCCGTGATCCAGCAGTACCAGCTGGAGGCGCTTTGCGTTGTTTGGATCCTGGCGCACAAACACATTGCCTGGGTGAGGATCGGCATGAACGAAGCCCGTTGAGAAGATCTGCTGCCCGAACGCGGTAAAGAGTTGTCGATCTATCTCAGCAAGATCCAGCTGCAAGGCTGCGATCGCCTCTCGGTCGCTCACTTTGCAACCATCGATGTACTCCGTGGTGAGGATGCGTTCGTTTGTCAGCTTCCATAGCACTCGCGGAACGTACACGCTCCGAAAGCGTTCCAAATCCTTCGCGCATCGTTCGGCATTTTTGCCTTCGTGAATGAAGTCCAGCTCCTCGCGCAGCGTTCCCTGAAGATCGTCAATAATCCAGCCGAAATTGTAATTTTTGTGTATGAATGCGACGAGTCGCTGTAGAAACATGATCGTTCGCAGGTCGCCATCGAAGCGCTTCCGTAAGTCAGCATATTGCACCTTTACCGCCACCTGCTCGCCGGTTTTCGTGACCGCACGAAACACCTGCGCCAAGCTGGCGGCCGCTATGGGTTTGTACTCGAAGCTGGCAAATATCTCCTCCGGTGGAAAACCGAAATCTTCGATGAACAGGGAACGAACCTCGTCCGGTTTGCGCGTGAGACAACGATCTTCCAGCTGCCGCAGCGTCTCGACGTACTCCTTCGGTATGATATGATTGACCGCGGCCACACCTTGACCGATTTTAATGTAAAGTCCACCGTTTGCGAGACACCCGCCGAGTAGTTTCTTCGCTGAACGTAGATGAATCTGCGGAAGAATCTGTTCATACTCTCCGTCACCCTCCTGTAGGCCTCTTAAACTCCAGGCATAATCCACCGAAATACTGAGCCCAATGGCAAACGAACGTAGAAACCGTTGAGCACCTTGGACGTTCTCGAATTCGTTCATCACACCATCGTACGCTACTGCACTGGTTATGCTGCCGGTGGCACTAATTGCTAGAAGGCGGGCAAATGATCGACCCGCTTTTGGAGTCACACTTTCCGCCGGGCGTGAAGAATTGTAAAACCGTTGCGAGGTTTTACTCACCGCTGACCAAAGACGTTTGGCCATTTTATCGGTGTATGTTTTTTGTTTAACAAATTTGTAACGCCTTAAAATACAAAACCATTCTGTTGTTGCTGCTGTTTTTATTTACGTAATTTTTTGTTTGGATGCGATTTGTTTACAAACCGTGACAGCTGATGATGGCAGACATGATGCAAATGAATTTGATGATATTCGATATAAGTTATACATTCGTACGTACGTAAAATAGTTTTAGTATGTTCTCGAATACTAACAAGTCAAATAATTTAACCAATAAATAGCAAAAATTTCTACTAAACGATAAATGTAAGATATTGCAACCGTGTAGTTTCATCTTAAGAGCGTGTGACATCAGCTGTCACAAATACCGGCGCATTGCTCAGACGTCAATTTATATAAACATAAACACATGCTCTTCGAGGTACCTCGAAGCACGTTCGTTGGGTGAAAAATGTTGTGAAAAGTGTAATTTTATGAATATAAAAATGTCTTCTATAATATTGAACACACTGCGCAGGCACTGCTTTCGGCAGTTCCGAACGCGAGTACTTCAGCAGCAACCGTTACTCTTCACGGGTGGATTGCGCGGTTCCCTCGCGACTCTAGCCCACAAGACGCACCAAACCAGGGATGATTTTTCAATGCTCGAAGCAGCACACAACCCCGATCAGTTTGGCACGCTATCTCCACGGGTAGATGAACCGGAAATACCCGACGAAGGCGACCTGGCGGAGGAAGAATTTCTACAGAACAAACCGTTGCCCGGTCAGAAATTGTCCGTCCGACAGTATGCCGATATGATAAAGGATCACTTGAAAAACAATCGCATCCGGGAAGCGATCGATGTGTTGGAGGTGCGAATGAAGCAGGACCGTGTGAAACCCGTCAACTACCATTTCAATTTGCTGATCGGGGGTTGTGCAAGGGTTGGTTATAGCAAGAAAGCCTTTCAGCTGTACAACAAAATGAAACAGCACGGTCTGAAGGTGACCGGCGGGACGTACACATCGCTATTTAATGCCTGCGCCATTTCACCGTTTCTGGGCGATGGGTTGAAGCGTGCGAATCACCTGCGTGAGGTGATGCTCGAAAAAGGATACGAGCCGAACGAATCGAACTACAATGCCATGATCAAAGCTTATGGGCGGTGCGGAGAGCTGAAGACAGCGTTTCAGCTGGTCGACGAGATGGTGGCACGCAAAATGTCCATCGGAACAGACACGTTCAACTTTCTTCTGCAGGCGTGTATCAGCGATAAAGAATATGGATTTCGGCACGCGCTGCTCGTGTGGCATAGAATGCATCGGATGAAAATTCAGCCGGATAGGTATTCGTTCAATTTGTTGCTGCGGTGCGTGCGGGACTGTCAGCTCGGTGATCTGGAGACAACCGAGCAAGTGATCGAGCAAATTCTCAGTGGCAGCATCGCTAGTGTGGCACATAAAACGCAGATTCCTGCAATCGAAAATCGAACGCTTTCGGAGGTAGCAGACGAGCGTGCTGGAGATGAAAGTACGCCACTACAAGTTGATGGTAACGTTGGCAGCGAGCTAAGTAAGCAATTTGCACAAGAGGGTGTTCCCGATTTGCTATCATACAAACCACACCTCGGCAGCTTGGTGAAGTTGGGAGAGGTCCGGAAGCCGGAGGATCGTTTGCTGCTCTTAGGTGGATCATCGAACGTGTTTGCCGAAATGAAACGTTACGGTGTGGAACCGGACATCCGTACCGTGACGGAGATGCTGGATGTGATTCCACCTACATACGCCGCCGAAAAGCTGCTGCTGTCAACGATAAAGCAGCTAAAGCTGCGTTGTGATATCGATTTCTTTAATATCCTTATCAAAAAACGATCGATGCGATTTGACTACGATGGTGCCAAGGTATGGCTGATGGTTGTGCAAGCTACAAGAAATGATTTAATAATTTAAAGCTTATTATTTTACAATTTCATCACTCCCCATGCAGGACGTGCTTTACATGATCGAAGCGGCTAACCTCGAACCGGACATCGTAACGTACGGTGTGCTGGCCCTCGGCTGTCAAACGCAGGATGAGGCACGTTCCTTGCTGAAAATGATGCACGAAGCGGACGTACGCATGAACATTCAAATCCTTGGCGCCATGCTGCGTCAGGGTTGCGCACGAAACAACTTCCGCTACGTTACGGAGGTGCTCGACATTGTGCGGCGCGAGCGTTTAAAGCCGAACGAGCCGTTCCTGCGTCACCTGGAGGAATTCAACCGAGTGTGCGAAAAGCGTGACCGTGAGTACGAAGCGAAACCGCGCAAAAGGGGCCGGGAAGAGTTCAAAATGGAGTACAACCGGTACCGTATGCATCTGGACGCTTGGCGTGAGCATATGGGACTGCAGGGGCTGGCGCTCGATCAGGCGTTGGGCATCGTGCGGGACCATCCGTGGGAGCAGTTCAAGGAACGACAGGCGGATGGGTTCGAGGCGGTGAAGAATCCCAAACAACGCCACAAGCGAAAAAAGCAACACTCGATACGACGAGTCGATGTGGATGCTATCGACGATGGAGGCGATGGCGAGGGAAAGGCGACCGATGGTGCTGCGCCGGACGTACGACTGGTGCATTGAAAGTAATAAACGTGTCGTAGAAAGTGCTTAGTGAATTTATCCAAATGTATGTTTACTTAAAGTGGTGATTATATCATGTCTTTTAACTCGTAAAAATAGAGAAAAAAAATCGACAAAAAACAGCCCACAACACATACGAACAGATACAAACTACGGAATACAAAAATCAACAGATTTCAACGATTCCTATAGCTCTTGTAGGTTGTATGCTCGGGCTCGGCGTTATATAAATCGGCATCCAGTGTTGATATTTAAATAATGTTCACTTTATTCAACTCTAATCTGAGTAAAACTGGCCTCTGCAACACGTACAGTACACACCGATTAGGTGAGGTGTGAAAACTGTCCTATCAACACCT
>JXXA01003922.1:0-11742 GCA_000956255.1 Anopheles punctulatus | reverse complement strand
TTGAGGTAGGGAAGATAAATTCCGCAATGTATTTAAACACGGGTCAAACGGACGCAAACTGCCATGTAATTCCGTATTTTATTCAATTGTTCTGTGCGGTGAAAAGTTTAATCAGACAAGAGGATATCGTAAGGTGCATTTCTTACCAGAGCTTTTGACGGCGATTGCAATGCTGTTTTATGTACTTTTGGTGAGCCTAATTTCACCCTAATGAGAGATGATTTACACAATATCAAATTAATCCTACTTTTATAACAACCCCAAAACTGTGCCTTTCAAATGCGTGGAAATATTTGCTTAATTTTTTGTTATTTTTTTTAACAAAACAGAATTTGAGCTTTAAATTAACCTGCATTAGTTGATGGCTTCCTTTAATTTTTTTCCTTTTAATTTTGAGCTATCAGTTTCGGATTCTTTTCACAATCTAAACACAGGTTTCGGCAAAACACTCTTCCTACTTAACCTTACCAGAAGCAAACTTTCGCTTTAATGCCTTTCAAGCTCGGTTAAGCCCTTTATCGCAACCAGCGGGAGTTGAAAATTGGACGTAATTTTTATTTCATTACCGAAGCCCTCGTGCACCATGGGATGGGAAAGGAACGCGAAAATCTGTGACCCGTTCCGTCCCAATCTCTCCCCGTAAGCCGTCCGACTCGATGCTGCTGCCTGCATTCCGCAACAGCTCGAGTTCTCGCCGGCTGACCCAAATTTCAAGTGTCGATTCCGGCGGCTCAATTCTTGGTCCAAGGGTTTTGCGTTTCGCGATCGCGATTCCGCGACCATTCCGAACCGTCGTTATGCGAGATTTTAATGATGAGCGCTACGTGCAGTGTGTTTTTTGTTGTTGTTGCTCTTTTTAACTTTCTTTCTTCCGTGCGCCGCACAGAACGAAAGTGCCTTCGGTGCGCAGGCAGCCCTACTCGCACCAAATCAGCTGTAGCTGTAAGTGCTAATAAAAAGAAAAATTGAACACTTGCACCATTCAAAACACACTCACACACACACAGTGTGCGATCGGTTTTCGGTTTTTCTCATCGACTGACCAGAGGCGGGCCAAAACAAAAAAGCAAAACCATCAAATCATTTCGAGTTTTTCGAGCGATTGCCTTTCCGCGGATAAAAGCGCCGGCCCGGCGTTGCTGAACAAAAGTTATGACAAGCACGGAAGGGGAATTCCTCCGTGATGTTCTGTTTTCGGGAACGCAACACCGAAAGCTTTATGCTGATCAACACACACACACAAGCGCACGCACACACACACACACGCACACGCTGCAATGTGGATGAAAAATGCCACTCCGTTCGCTTCAGATGCAGTTGCCGCTCGTGCCACCGCGGTGCGGCAGTGGTTGTATTTTTCTTCCCGAAAAAAGCCCCCCGAAAGATTGTCCTGGCGCGATACCACCGTGGCCCATTAATTTGTACCGTGAATCCCGGCCGCGGCCGCACGAACGCGCGCACTGTGCAAATAAAGCGAAATAAACAATAAAAATAATTACAAGTTAATAATAATTTATTAACCTGCCGGTCGGCCGGCTGCGTGTGTTCTTTTGCCGAAACACGGTCGCCAGGAATTTCGGAGTGCCATAACGGATTCTTCAATTCAATTCCGCGTGTCGGAGGTCACATAAAGAAACGGAGGCCCGGTAAACGCTCGGACAGCGGTCGACAAGTGGCATCGGGTGGGTCTTCTTTTGGCGAAGAACGCAAACAGGGTTCGTCGCTTATGGTTCTTTTCATCGCGCAAAAATAAAGCAAGGAAAGCTTCCGCACCTTCACGGCTGTGTTGGAGCAGCACACGCACAAGTGTGTCACTTCGGTCTCCGGCCGAAGATTTATGTGCCGATGACGATAGTTTACGTTTCGCTAAACGATGCGGTAGAAATTGATTTAACACGCCGAAACGAGATCGGGACGCGTCCGATAAATGCTAATTTGTCTTCCGATACGGCACCGCCGAAAGGTGCGGTTTTATTTTGCGGCAATCGGGTGGGGACAGACAAGAAAAAAATCCATTCGCGTTCGATTCCGGACAGGTAAAAATCAATTTAAACTCGCTTTCCGATTGGAATTTCCCACGTTTCCGTATTTTTTTTGTGTGTTTTAAAAATGCAACAATAAAGAGAATGATTTCTTTTATTTGAAGCTCAGGGCTCAGTAGTAAATGCACTCTTACCTCTTCTTAACGCTGGCAGGGGAAGGACTCTGTTAAAACCAAAACAAAACAAAAAACGGGTCACTCGGCTTCGATCAATAGCTCCCCAAAAATGGGAAGCGAATGGAAATAAAAGTCAAGTAATTGGATGATCATTTATATTTGGGGTTTTTCACCTTCTTTTGCAACCCCTTCTCGGATCGGTTGGATTGGTTCGGATTTTTGAGCAAAAATATAAAAAAGCTGGTGGTATCGATGGTGCTTTCTTCTGGTGCTGAATGCCATTAATAATAGGAGCATGTAACAAATGCTGCTGACGATGATAATGCCTACCGTACCGGCAGTGGAGTCGCCACTTAAACGCTGAATCAAAGCGCGCCTCAAAACGTCGGTGAAGATAAATAGTCAAACCACCAAGCTGCTGCCTTTCTTTTCGAACCTTTCGGGATCGGAAGTGATACGAAGCCGATCACGTACGCTCATCGCTTATGAAGCGATCGTTTTAAGTATGTGGTAAAATCTTTCGTTTCGAGGGGAGAAAGGGAGAATGAAAACCATTGATTGATCTTTCTCCAATGCACCTTGACGGATCGTCGTCTGCGCAATGGGGCACTAGATCACTCCTGAGTGCATTCTTACAACCGAAAAATGAGTTGATTCCGACCGAAATACTTCGGCGCTGCGTAGTGCACAAACAACTCTTTTCTTTGCTTGAAATGCTACACAACTCGAAAACCTTCGAGAAAGAGAAAGAGTATCCCTAGTACCTACCAAGCTCCAACGCTATGGATTGATTAACGCATTCGCTTTTAATAAAATGCACACGCGCCCAAGCGAGCTTTTAAATCGAAAGACTCAAAGCGACGAACCTCCCTTTCGAGTGACGAAAAATGAATACCACTGAATTTTCGGTGAAGCCCAGCATCAAACCCTTTTTCGACTCAAATGAAGTGACCATTTTTCATTTCACCTCCCGCTTCCACACCTGTAGGGTAGGGTGAAAAAAAAAACAAAAACAGTCAACCGGTGGCAGGCAAGCGATTTGTTAGCGTGGCTTCATCGCTTCGCGCACGCGAGATCGATTTCTGGCTTAGACGGTGCGCGCCGGTCCGAAAATGTGTTCATCTCCTCCAACTTAATTACCCTCGATGTTGTGTATCGCAGCGAACACGAGCGACTGTACAGCAGCCCATCCTGGAACAAACAACACAAAAACTACCCAGCTCAAAACCATCGCGTTTTGTATAGTTCGTCGAAAACGGTTTTGTTTTCCTTTAATTGGTGTACAACATGTACTCCCCGGTGGGCTGGAGGGCGGGCGGGCGAGTCGGACCGCACGAGACCCACCGAAAAGCTGCGATCGACGACTTTGGATCGATCTAAGCATTAGAGAACCTGGCCCGATCACCCGATCGCCGAATCGCGGTTCATCACCCAATTCCTTCTTTTGAGCCACGGTCTATGGGTAACCATGGGCCACAAAGGGAGAAACGTCCCCGTCCACAAATGTAGCGTTAGGTAAGGCGGTTTTTAATTGCTCCGACCACCGGGAAGACTCGTGCGCGCACCGTCAACGAGCGCGTTTGTAGAGCAGAAGTTTCCGATTCGCTTTAATCATCGCCAATCATGAAACATGCTCGCTTAAACTATCATTCCCGAAACTTTTGCGCGAGTGCGCGACGCGGCGTCAGCGCATAATTATAGCCATTATAGCTCGAAACCTTCCGTCCGTGCCTCTCCCGCCCGACTCTTTATTACTATTTTCGATCGGAGCGGAGCAGCAGTGAATGCTTTGGAAACTATTAATTTCATCACAATCACCTGGACCAATGCCGAAAGGAAAACCCCTTAACCGAAAACAAGACGCTGCGTGTTTTGTCTGTGTGAGTGAGTGTTTTTTGTTCGAAATCGATTGGAATTGTTTAATGCTGCGCTCTCGTTGTAACGATTTCATTAGATTTAAGCGAGAAGGTTTGTTATTTTTTGCGTTTCTTTCTTTCTCGCTCCGTTCGCTCACGTGCTTACCGTGCTCGTGCGTGTGATAAACCATTTCCTAAGCGTCACGTAAACGTTCGGCACGCGTGTTTTAAATGACTTTTATGAGATTTTTGGATTTGGCAGAGTTTGGAGCGTCACTGTTGATGTATTTACGATTGTGTCGCATTTGAACCGACGCATCAATTATAATTTGCGCCGTGTTTTGCTATGATCTGTAGGGTTTTATTTTGGCTAAGCGTTTAGAAAGTGTATAATTTGCGCCACACTAGCATTTTATAGAAGTAATCAAATAATTTATTGTTTGATCTCTTACCTAAATTTGGTGAAGTGTGTTGATTTTTTAAAAATTAATAGTAATAAAATTTGTCATTTACGATCAATTTTGTTTTGCTCTATTTTTGTGTAATAGATTTCAAAATAAAGAATGATTTATAATAATAATTTCTTTTATATATTGTTGGCAAGTTATATCCTTTCTTTTTTCATGTCATCCCAATGTTGCTATATTTTTATTTTCTTTTCCATGTCTCCTTAATTGTACCTCATCCCACGCTTCCGTTGCGCTTGAGTTTGAGGGTTCCATTTTGACCTTATTTATTACCGGATATTGTTACCAAATTTTGCAACGCAATGAGTTCTGCAGCGAAAGCCCCACCAACCAAAATCACCGACAAACACAGTCGCAATTTCCTAATTCAATTCGAGCTCCTTTGGTGCGCTCACTGGCGAAAACCCGCCCTTTCTGCCAAAGGTTGCTCAGATTCCTCCCCTTTCCGAAGGTCGTTCAAACTTCCCCTCTCGCTCTCTCTTTCGCTCTCTTTTTGTGTGCATTACGTGGTTACCTTGTGCAATTCTTCCCATTGACACGTTAATAAAAAAAGAGTTCTAGAAGCGATCTCATTGCTCACTTCCCTTCGCCCAGGTCCATGGCGTCAGCCCGTCTGGCAATATTCGTATATCCGTACGCTCCGCGCATGTTTCATGTTTGTAATTCGGAGCCTGCCTCACCCCGCACGGTTTAAATTACGCTCAAACCCGGCTAATCGAGGCAAGGAAAGACGTTTGCAAAAAAAAAACACATCATACAGGCAACCTCTCAGAACAAACAGAAAACCGGCTTCCAGTTCGGGGTAGGGGTCGGGATGGCAGCAATGGTCACAGTGGCGAACCCCTTCAGCTGTCGGTCGGCTGATGCCTTGGGGGCAAATAGATGTTTTAAAGGGAACCCCCCACCGGTGCAACAACAAACCGCTCACATCGAACCCGGCCGTGGACGGGCCTGTTGTTCACCAGCTCAGCTAGTGAAACGAAGCGCCGGAACGGTTTTGTTTGCTCGGTAAGATTTTTTTTCCACCGCGGCTGTACTGAAGCATAACTGAAACATATTGCTAATTGTCCCCGGGGAGGGAAGCGCAACCGAATTTTTCCCTTTTAAAGCCTTTGTGTGCATTAGGCAGGGCTGCTTTAATCGAGCACTCGGTCTGTGCGCTCTAATGAATCGCATTTCACGTCAAACTCACGTCAATCGAGCTCCATCGAGCTGGCGTGGCGTGTGCGTCACACAACATTGCCAAAGCATTTGATATCGCATCCGCAACGCCGCCCCTGAATGGGATGATCCGTTTTGGGGCAGGTAGGGTTCCATCCAGCCGAACATGACGCATGCGATCAAACAAATTGCACCTAATGAAGCAACGCCGGGTTCGACGCGTCTTGCCGACCCGAGCGGCCGTCGGGAAGAGAGATTAGCAATTATTTCGCACACCCGAAACCCGCACGCCGGTCAACCAACATTCCACATTATCCTCGCGCTCCAATCCCGCGGGCTGGAGATTACCCGTTTAGAGGAACATTAATCATCGGCGAGCGAATGCGGTCTGGAAAATATCCGACGGCAGCCGCAGAAGCAGCATGCCGTTAGCGCGAGAGCCTTCGGTCGGGACGGACCCGGGCGTTCCTTCCCAAAAAGTGACACAAAACTTTTATCATCAGCGTCCACCGTGCGTGGCTCACGAACCGGGTCACGATCGATTCGGTCGCGTAAATCGCGCGTTTCGGATGGATGGATCGCTGCTGCTGCTGCTGCTGCTGCTACTGCCGCCCGAACAAATGAGTCCGCATTCCGCGGCTCGTACGTCGCGAAGACAAACTGCGCGACCCGGCAGTTGGTTTAGCTTAAGTGATGTCCATTGCGCTGATCGACATTCCAATGTTTAGTTTCGTTTTCTGCAGATCATCCTGACGAAACGACGCATGTGCGGTACATGTACATGCGGTAGCAGGAAAAAAATGGGTAACGAAACTAGGCAAACCGGAATGGTCGTGAGCACGATCAGTTAAATAAATTGTCAACAATTGTTTTCATGATTGGTTGGTTCCGTTCGTTCGATTATTATTATTTCCTACCAAGTGAGGTAGCAGCTTGTTTATCTTTAACTTTTTAATTATAATCCGATTCGAAGGACTATAAACTTCATCAAAATTCCAAAATGAAAAATATGAATGAATTTTTCACAGCTTCAATGGTAAATTTATTTCAACTCAAATTGTTGTTTTTTTTTATAGGTTACATTATTTTTCTTAAAGTCACGCGTTGTGGTTCTAATAAATGATTTTTATTGCTTAAGCATGCTAAAGCAATACTTTATCGGAGACAATATTTAGCAAAATACACATCACTGGAACAAATTGTCATGATATTTCTGCATTTGGTCAATTTAAAACTTGTATTTATAATAATCTAATCAATTTCAATTAATTGATTACTGAGCAAAGAAAAACTTATCAATCAAATTTTTTTTTTCTTCATTTTCAACACATTTTGCTTGATTTGCTATCAATGAGGAATTAATATTTGGAGCCGATTTGGGTCAAAATCTTCATCAACCGTAGACATTGCTAATCCACTTTGTGCTTCCCTCTCATCGTAACGGCCCAGCCCGCGCGGCACAGTTTGGTGAGTTTGCGAATCACTGACCAAACGACGACGTCGCCCAAAACGGCCGCAGAACGGTGGAACGAGCGGAACGGAAGAAAAATTTAGATATCCAACCCGATCGACACACCCGACCGTGCACTTTACGGCAGACGCAAAACTTCAAATAAACTTCACATGATTACAGCCACGGCAGGGCAGGGGCTTTTCTTATGACCCGCCCGGCACCCGGGGTAGGATATCGGCTCGCTATCGGCTTAACCTCGTTCCAGCCGCTCGGGGCTCGAAAGGAACGAGAAGAAATAGTACAAAATTGTAAAAAAAAGCACGCGCGCGCGCCCGCTCGCTCTCGGTCTCAGCTGGTGCTATAAAAGTGCAGCGCCTGGAGAATCTGGACCGGAAACCGCGACAACCTGTGAGCTTTTTGGTTTGGGGAGGGGAGGGGCCGGAGAGGGAGAGAGTTGGGATGGTAGCGAATCGAAAAAAAACCCAACCGAACCTAAGCGACAGGACGGGAAGGGGACGGGAAGGAGTGACGGAGAGAGGTGGCGCGTGTGCGCAACATTTATGGTCCCTCCTTCGCTGCCCCTTCCGAGCGATCCTCGTTCCCCCACCGGCGGGGCTCGAACGGAAGGCGCGACATCGAACGCGAACAGTTCACTCGCAATCGGGCCCTCGCAATCGGGTCTTTCGGGTGGAAATTAATAAATTATTTCGATCTTCGAGCCCTGCCTCTACCGGCGGGTGAAGTTGAGTTGAGATTATTCGTAAGCTCATTCACAACCAGGTGCTACTATGCACTCTTTAGCATGGAAGGGGCCTCGGAAAGTCTGCCCCTGCCCGGGCTGGGTCGCGTCATGAATGGGAACGCCAAGCTGTCGAAGCTTTGAGGAAACGGTCGAGCTCCCAATCGTTCGAAAATCTTCCCAGAATCTCGAGGTGTCTTCTTTCCCATTCACCACCATTCGGATTTGGTCCTTCGCACCGGATCGAACCGCATGCAAATGAACCCGAAGCCCAAACCGGGGTGGAACCCACTGCCGCCGGATATCCGATAGCTATTTTTCATGACATTTTTCAACCGTCCCGTCTTTCCCGTATTCCTAGTTCGTGGACTTTTTTCCCGTCGGTGGAACTACCCAGCGCATCTCGCTCTCCTTCTCTCTCTCTCTCTCTCTCTCTCTCTCGCTCTGTCTCTCACACTAGCTCTTTACTGTTCGTCCCATCTAAATTGCCTCCTCACGAAACACACGCTAATCGATCGGGGAGCCGGCGAGCGGATAGTTTTGACAGAAAAGTGTTCGAACGGGATATTGTTTTTTATTTATGTCACCCTGCCCAACGCTCCAGACGACGACACCCCGCCGGGGTCGATCGAACGTTATCGATACACACCGTTTGGGCAGAGCGGCATCAAGAGGACGGGATGGAAAACGGACATCAGATGGAAACAAAAATCGCTGTCAATTAATAAATTAATTGGTCACACATTAACATTCGCTGGGAACGTACCGACCTGTGCCGTGGATCATTCGGTACGATCCGGAAGCCGTCGTCGTCGTCTTCGTCGTCGGGAGCGTAGCGGTATCGTGCGTAAGAATGCGGTGGGAAACCGGCGACCCAGCGCGACGCGTCGCTGGTGAGGATATTTTGTCATCAGCCGGCACCGTTGATGCGATCGAGCGCACCGTCGTAATCTGAGACAGCTTGGGTGTGAGGCTGCAGTTTCGGCACGGTAGTCCTTGCGCAACGATGTTCGTGGGGATGAGTTCGAAATGGGCTGGGAAGAAGTTGACAGAAAATCGAAGTTTCTCCCCGAAAGTAGAGCAAACTTTATGTAAGACTAACCTTCGTCAGAGAAGCAGACACTAATTGATTTTAAATGATTCGTCCCATCTTTTGTTACAGGAATTACAGAAATTTTCATAAAACTGCTACATGAATTTTTAAACCTTACCAATGTTGTTGTGAAACGATCGATAAATAGTGTGACGGTTGGATATGCAAATATCACCGAACTTAAAAACAACTATGACGCATTGATCTGATCCTGTGGAAGACAGGTTTAAGCTTCTAAACCTGAACGAAATTTTTAAATTGTTAACCTCTTTTCCACTCGGTTTGGTGCTGCGAACACAATGCAAAGATCTCATCGTTATCTTTTTTCTTCAGCTTGTAAACAAACTTGTCCTGAATAGTTCGACCAAGCTGCCATCCCCCTGATCTCTACCACAATTTTTTGATAGCAGCATGGGCTTGTCGACTCAAATGTAATAATTTTAATTAAACCATCGCCAATCACATCACTTGCCTAAATCTTGTTCGAGTTTTCGGACCGCGCTCGGGACGGTTGGGAAGCGTTGAAATTAATTACCAACCCCCGGGTGCGTCGGGTGGCGATTTTTCAATCACCGAGCGACTGTCGGGGCGCAACGAAAATCCGTCAAATCCGGCGCTCCGTCCGTGGAGCTGCGGTGCGGTGTAGTCGACACGACGTGGCGTGTGTCGATGTTCGCCACCGCCATCACCTGGTCGATTTTCACCTGGCGACCGAAATGTGGGAACCACAGACGACGATACAGTAAAAGAAATGATTAATGATAGAATTGTATCAAACATGATTTATATTCAAATCTTAAAATGGACTTAGAGTTGATTTACTTTCGAGCCTGGCGAGGACTGGCGGTGACGGAGAAGAGGAGACCCCATTTTCGAACCACTGCTGCTGCTGCTGCTGCTGCTCGATCGCATTATCTTTGCTCATGTCACCATCGAACGGCTTGTCGGGGAGGGCTGCTGGTGCCCGTGATTTTTGACGATGATGGTGATGATGATGATGATGCGAGCATATTTTTCCGTTGATGTTTTCGTGTTTTTTTTTTCTTTCGGAGGCGCGAGTACGCGCGCGTGTCTAGCCACCCGGCCACACGACGCCTCGACGCACAAGCCCATCGATCGTGCTGGAACTATGTTTCAATTTATTTCACTTTCAAGGTGCCCGTTCGGTACCCGCCGCCAATGCGCGGGGCGAAATAAATTGGTCGATCAAACGCCACTAAATCGGACGCCGAAAAGAAGTCATCATACGGTGCTGCTCCTGCGCCGGACTTCGCTCCTGGACATCGTGCACTGATGGGGCTGCGGCTAGGGAAGCTAGGCTGTGAATGCGAGCTTGGGGGATAAATTTTTCATTTTATGTTTCACGTTTTGTATAGTTGCTCTCGATTCGGTTCGATCAATCCTGCTGCCCGGGCAAGGGGCTCTAATCGAGGGGCCCCATTTTTCAGTCCGCCACGGAGAGAAGCAAACGGGGAGGAGATGCGTACGAGTGGACTCTCTTCTGGACGCCCGTTCACCCGTACCGTTGAATGATCAAATTAAGTTATTATCCTCTACAAACGAGATCGTTAATGCGTTTTTCGATTTTCAAGCTGGCGGCGTCAGCAACAGGTCGTACAACTCGTACTTTTGTGCCGAGAGGTGCCTTAGGTTAAGATTTTATTGACACACCCAATCGGAAGAGAGAGAGAGAGAGCGAGGGAAGGATTTGATGATCGGGAGTGTCAGGATAACTGTCCGGGCTATAAGATTAATTTATCAACCGCGTTAATAAAGCTACTAGCAAAGGTAAAAACACATGTCAACCCCAACGCAGACTCGCTGGACGTTTGGGAACCGTTTTTTCGGGCTGGCGTTTGACATTTTCGATTGTTTCCTCCAGCGAATCGTGTGTGCTTGAATATCTGTTTTATTCCTGTGCACATCCCGCAGGAAATTAATTGTTTCACACGCTCGTAACCATTCCTTTTCTCGAGTCCCTCCCTCGATGCGGCACTTGTGCGTCTCCGTAGCAGCAAGCGGACTGAACCGTGCCTGCAAACACCATTACCATAAACATGTAGCGCGATGTTACGCGAACGTGCGGGTCCTAGACCCACTCGCTCGATCCCTCGCTTGCGATTGACTGAAGAAGCCACCCTAGGCGCTTAATTATCAGCCTGAGCTGATTCGAAGCCAATCACGCAAAGGAAGCATAAACAATCGAACCGACCGAGCGGTGGCGGCGTGCCACTGGGTGGCCGTCATGTTTTCCGTTGCGTTCCGTTCGCCCTCAACCGTGTGGTGGAGAAAATTTACGAGTGGGAAAAATCGATTGCACCACCGATTGGGTGTGAGGGAGGGTGGGGGAGGGGGAAGGTGGAAGAAAATTTATGGACCTCAGGTTTTTGTTTTTTCGTTGGCCCTCCTCGCTCCCAGCGCCTAGCTTGGTGGGTCCTAAAAATGAAGATTTATTTGGCACCGACTCATTTAGACTTTCGGGCCATGATCGGCCGTTTATCAGCGCCGAATAGCCTCGTTTTTTGCGAAATTGATTTTTGTTGTTTTTTTATATTATTTGACTAGGCTCGATTTCCTTCCAACCCGACGGTTTTTATTTTCTTCTCGTTGGAGCGCTCGTTGTATAGCGCGTAACTAAGCTCCCAGCCCTTGGAAAGCGCGAATTAAAAAGGCGATCACCGAAATTATGACTAATGTGTGGGAAGATGATTCGGACCCCAAACGAGTCTTTTATTCGCGCCTTTCGCACCAAGCGTGTTTGCGGGCGAAATTGATTTTACAATTAATTTTAATCTAAACATGCCATTTCCCGTTC
>JXXA01003915.1:0-18748 GCA_000956255.1 Anopheles punctulatus | reverse complement strand
AGAGAGAGAGAGAGCGAGCGCTTATCTCTTACAGGCACGCAAACATTTTCCACATTTTCCGGTCTAGTGTTAAGGTTGTACTTTTGTTACATACAGGGTTTCCCCATCATTGTTATACATTTTTCCGTAATTTTTGACACAATTTCGACAATTTAATCAAATTTTTCAGCACAAAGCGGGTCTTCACTTTGTTCCGAATATTCTGGTAAGTACGGTATTTGCATATGTACTCTTATTTACTTGACGAGTTATGAATTTAACTTTAAAATGCTTGTGCCGAAGTTTTCTGAAAAAAATATGTAAATAGTAATAGATTTACAAATAATTTTACCACACCATCAAGGGATGGCGAGTACAGCTCAACCATGCTACAATGGTTTAAAGAAACTCTAATTTTGTGTTACCCAAAAGCAGATATATACGAAACAGTCCCATGAGATTCAACGAAATTTCATTTTAAAAAAAACCGGCTAAACGATTTAATCAAATTTGATCCATATCTATAAATGGGCCAGTTGTTCAATAAATACTAAATGCAAGCATTGCTTGCAGCAAATAAAATCTGAAAAAACGTGTAGCACATTGCTACGAGAACGAGAAAAATGAGAAAATTACGAGAAAAATGCAATACGTGGCGAGGAACCCTGTACTATGTATGCGGAACGGGAATATCATACAAATTTATAGTTACACTTCAAATTACCTGATGGTTTGCATATTTTCTTTTTTTTTTTGCCTCAACTCAACTCGTTACCTTCGTACAAACTCTCGCAGTTTTCAATCAATCTCAAAATGGGCGTTATGTTGTACGGAAAGAGCGTGTCGGCGACGAGCCGACTGATCTGTAACCGCAGGCTGATCAGCACCGTCATCACGCTGTCCAGAATGACGTTCGCGTTTACTGCACCTCCCCCAACTCCTCCGGTCGCACCACCGCTAGAATGATGGTCGCTTCCCTGGCCGGTGCCGGTTCCACCGGGTGCCATTGAGACGGTCCCGGCGGCGTTGCCACTACCACCGGACCCACCAGTCGCGGCCCGTAACCGGTGCTGCAGCAGCGTCGCCGCGTTGCTGTAGCTATTGTGGCGGTAGTAGTTGTAGCAGCTCTGCGTGAACATGGCCCAGTTCTGCCGGATGTACTTGAGAAAGCGCAGCAAAAACAGCAAAAAGCACGTTTCGGGGCTGATGAGTAGGTCGAGGAAGAGGTGCGTGATGTTCGGGCCCAGGTTCGCGAACTCGATGAACGTGTACACCGGGTTGAGCATCGCGATCAGCTCCGGGAAGGCGTTGTTCCGGAAGGAGATGCCCGATGTCACGTCCAGCGTGCACACCATCGCCTCCACCAGATAGTCGTCCTGATCGTCGAACAGATGGATCAGCACCTTGCTGAAGTGGCTCTCGGGGTGAAACTCGAGCTGCGCCTTCAGGAACGTTTCGAGCTTTTTCACCACATCCCGGATGCTGCGCTCGATCATCTGGATCTCCTGCATGTCGAAATCGCTGCTGTCCACGCTGGAGTCGCTCGAGTCGCACCGGATCTCCTTCACAATCACCGCGACCGCTTTCAGCACGAGCAGTGCCATCTTCTGCAGCAGCGTCCGATCGTAGCACGTTTCCGCGGCCGGCGTCGCTGGAGCGGCCACCTGTCCGTCCTGTATCCGGACGAGCCGTCGGTCCTGGTAGCGCACCATCGCACCATGGTAACCCAGAAACCCGAGATGGTTGCTGTACGACGATTTCGGCATCTTGTCCAGTATCCGGTAGTCCTTCACCGAGCGCACGATGTTGTGCGCCAAACTGCCCACCTCCTCCGGGATGAGGTCCTGCAGCGCGAGCGTACTGCCGTAGCAGAGCGCTTCATTGAACAGCGTCAGCATCTGCCGGTAAATGACCGCATTCTTCGTCACCAGCAGCAGCAGCTGGAAGTTGTCGAGCTGCGCGTGGAACGGTTGCGTCTCCACCACGGACAGGTTCGCCTTCACGCTGATAATACTCTCCCACAGGCGCAGGAACGTCAGGATGCAGGTTTCGGTCGCTACCATCACGGCCGGATTGGTGCTGTTCGCTTGCGCCCGTATCAGCGAGCTAATGTGTTTGACCAGCGCCGACCACTTCCCACCCAAGATGTTGATCGTTTCGAACTTGATGCGCGTCGTGTCGAAGCTCTCCGAATCGGTCAGCGTGATGTAGCGACAGGATTCACCGGCACCGCCCGCCGGAAGGATGTGACTAGATGATGTCGCCGGTGGTGGCTGCGGCGATGCTTTCGACTCCGACGAGGACGGGGGGACGGATGAGGCCGCAGAAGAATCGCCAGCCGGTTGGAAAATGTTGCTACTACTACTGCTACTACCACCCGCACCACCCTCACTCGCGTAGTGCGTGGCGAAATAGTTGTCCGCGAGCGATGGTGGCGGTGGTGGAGCACCGTACAGACCACCCGCTCCCCCGCTAGAACCACCGCCCGGGGAAGCCCATTCGGCAGTGCCACCGCCGACAGCACCACTTCCGGCCGCTTCCTCCTCGAGCGGATGCTCCGTTTCGTCCTTCCACTCGACGATCCGCTTGATCACCTCCAGACTCGCGCTGATCTTCCGCACCGCGTGCAGATCCAGCTGCCCGAACTCGAACAGATTCGCGACTAGCTTCTCCAGCCACCGATCGTCGTCCGGGTCGTCCTTCACGATGATCAGAAACGACGACAGTATCCGGCCCGCGAGGTAGCTCACGTACTTGCTGTTGCAGCTGCACAGCGCAATCAGCTCCTCGACGTCGAGCGCCGGAAAGCCGGAAAACGACGGTGCACCGAGATTGGCACGGTACGGCCGGAGGTGCGGATGTTGCAGGTGCGGGTGCGCCTCACTCCGGATCAGGTAGTTGCAGAGCTCCATCACGCCCGCACAGATGTTACCCTTGATGTTTTGCTTCAGGTACGTGTCGAACAGTAGCTGCACGTTGGAGGCAAACTTGAGCAGATGCTCGAACGGCCACTCGGACAGCGGTGCCGGTACGTCCGTCTGTAGGGCGTGACTGTACACACGGTGCGGTTTGAACGCCATCAGCAGCACGCTGGTGCTGACCGTGCACAGACACTGCCGTCCGATCGCTTCCTGAAACAGCGCATGGTAATCTTCCACCGGTGGCCGTTCCGGGGTAGGGTGCGCTCCCACACTTCCACTGCCAGCCGTGCCGAGATCGTCGTCGGAGGAGTGATCCAGCGAGGAAGGTACCAACTTCGTCGACGAGCACGACGGCGAGGAGGATAGTGACGTCGACGACGAACAGGCCGACGAAACGTTCGACGAGTTGCCACTGGAGCTGGCCGGCGGTGTCGTGCTGGATGCTACCGTACCGGACACTCCGTTGCTTCTGCCAGTGGGGCTACTCAGCAGGTTCGCATCACCGGACCCACAACCACTCGGCGCTCTACTACTGTCAACCCGATCGTGCTCTATTCGCTGCCGTTTGATGACGGGCTGCTCGTGAGACATCCGCTCCGTACATACGTTTGTTCCTCCAGCGGAAGCAGGAGCACCGGCTGCACTGGCGATGGGCGTGCTCGTTGGATGGTGGCCACCCGCTTCGGTGCCACCCGTTATGTCGCTGTCCATGCTGTTGCCGCGCAAAATGCTGTCACCATCACCACCGTTCCCGGGTAACAACGGGCCCTTTAACGATTCGCTGTCGTTCTGGAACACCATTCGCCGCGAGGGGGCCGTTGCATTCGTTGCGTTGCGTTCGTTTTCCCCGTCTCCTGTGCAAATCGCGTTAATATATTTACAATCGTCGCTGACGCGTCTAGCTCGATCGCAGTAGCTTTCTAGGCTTTACTGCTGCTGCACGCCAATTTCGCTGGATGCTGTTGTGTCGTGGACCATTTGGTGCTTCTGGAGCGATCGAGTGGATGGTAGAAAGTCTAAAAATATATTTAAAAACAAACATTTGTTAGCATTTTGTACACGTTGTAAAGCACCGGGTTTAATCGAAAAATGATACACGATTTATGAGCAGCTCCAAGCATCTTAGCATCTTGCGCAGTTCAACAGAAGATCAACATAAGTATCCGACATTCCATGTATTATTTTTGTTTTATCTCATTCATAAAAAGTAGTTCATTCAAAGCTTTGTAAAGAGGATGGAATTTTAAAAACATCGATAGCAACCATCGCAAACAGGGAACATAATTTGAATTTGAATGAATCTGAATATTGACTTTCGATAGCATTTCGATTTTCCTATGCCCATTTATTGTATAGTTTTGCAATAGTAGTTTTTATTGCTCACGTAATAATTGCTGTGGTAAATAAAGCAACGTTCGGATCAATTCTGCTTGTCGCTATGATAGAAAAAATGTTGGAAGCATGTATCATTTTATCCCAACAGAACCGGCAATAGGCTAGGATAATAGCGATTTTGTATTCATTTAACTTGAATTTTTGGATCCCAAAGCCATGTATACCAATTGTATCTTTGTAATTTATGTAAACTTCGTAGACACATTTATTGCTGAGCTTTTCAGCAAACTCTTTTAAAACTCTTTAAAAAATTGGCTTATTTTCGAAAAAATTACAAATTATGCCTATAACGCTTTAAGGTGGAACATTAACAGATGAATGACCAATGTAGCTGTATGGGCTCACACGTCACAGCTATTTTCTCCAAACCTCCATCCGCCCCGGCAGGTGACGATAGAAATATCCAACAAAACGGACGCTTATGCAGGCAACCTACATATTCTTCATGCACATTAGAACGGTGCTGACCATCGCAGCACCACACAGCTTCGCACAGGGATAGAACAAAAGGCACACAAGTTAAAACATAGCCCCAAGGTCGAATCGACGTGCAGCAGCAGCGCGCAGACAAGACAACAACACGAGCATTTGCGCAGCGATGCTAAAAGAAACCAACTTTTTTCATATATACGCACGCTTATGTGCATGTGTGTGTGTGTGCATGGTGGTGACCAGCGTAGAAAACTTCGAGGCTCCACCAAATGTGCCCTACACATTTTCCACACCGATATGAATGGGAACGAACCTTTTGTCTTCTTCTTCTTCTTCTTCTTCTTCTGCTGCTGCTACTGCTGCTGCCGCGGATTGGAAGGGCCACCAAAACTCCACTAAATGTGCGAGACGAGAAGTAGGTGGCTCTGGCACACACAAACACACGTGAAAACCACGCCACAGTAAGCCACCGCACGGGCGCCTCTCCCCTCCCCCCTCTATCTCACCCTCCTCACCATCTCCATGACTAGAAAAAATCGGCTGGAAGGGGATGAAAAGAAGATCAAAGGGAGAAAGACAAAAAAAAGCCTCCAAAAGACCTCGGTAAGATCAGAGAAATGGCTCCAGCGAGAAGGTACGGTGAATGCATACACACGCGCACGCATCATATTCCGGTCCTTCTTCCCTTCGCTTAATTCGTTCGCGGCCCTGCGGCTGTTTCAGCCATCGTCGCCACGGAGCGCGCGCGCGCGCGGTGGTTTCTCATCTCAGTCAGCCATGCCACACACACACACACACGCATACACACACGCACACACTCACGCATGCATTCAAGTCAGTGTGGATGAAGCGGAATATGCCCGGAAGTCATCAAAATTCCTTAGAATCATCTCCGTGTGTGTGTGTTTGTATGTGTGCAGATGAGAAAGCACCCTCCGTCCGGGTCCGGGTTATCCGCACCGATAATGGATCGGGATCGTTGGATTATCGGAGCGATGGCTAGATTCCCTAACTGCCATCATCTCCCGGACAGCCGATCGCAGCTTGCCATGCAATCGGTAAGTCGCCGGATAATGATTTCCGAAAACATCAATCGATAACGATTTGCAGCATATACCGCTAATATCGCGCTATTAAGATATGTTTGATAAAAAAAATTGAATTTGTTGCATAAAACATTTTACATCGGAAAGCTTTTAGATACACGATATCGCTTGATGATTTTTTTACACATTCCCAAAGTGTGAAACCGTTTTGACACATTCGCGAACACAAGTTCCAAGCATGTTTGAATCCGTCCCCAAATTATTTGGCGATTTTTATGATTTTTAATCCGCACCACAGTTGACGTACGATTTTTAGACTATTTGATTGTCTAAAACTTCTAGCGATATTTTAATCGTTTTCAACACACGAATAACGAGTTCAAAAAAAGAGATAAATGCGTTTATTAGCATTTAAAATTATGTACATTTAATATTTGTATTAAAAAGCAAAATTCTATGGAAATAATGTTCCATGAATTAGATTTAGCACGCAAATCTTAAGATATGTATGAATTGTGTTACAAATGCGAAAATATCTACTATATCATAGCACAGTTATAGTTATTAGCATATGCCGATGGCGAAAGTGTAAAAATGTTTAGGATAGTGACGTAAAAATTGATGTCAAGATGTTATTGTCTTCACAACAGTAACCAATTTAAAATAGCAAAGAAACTACCCCAAAATAGTTGTTCTCCCTAAAATTATCAACTGTGGTTTTTAACGTAGGGGGTTAATATGATTTCTAATCCAAAAATATCTGCTTCTCCTTTAAAGTTGAACTCGATGTATTTTGCACCATGTATGTACTATTTTTGGTAAATTAATCTAAAAAAAGTTCATGTGCATGTTCTACCTGCGATATGACAATGAGAGTTCAATTTTGTGCGTAGGTATCAATTTGGCATAATCGATTTGCGTATCAAGATGACTGTCTGTGTTCCAAATTCCAATAAAAATTTCGTCTGAGCTAGGTATTTTACAAGCGCAGTATTGAAAAAAAGCTTGTCATATGATATTCACCATCAGCAAGCATCTTAATAAACCCAAACTTCCTTTCAACCGAAAATGTTAGAAAAAAAAGACATCACAGCATTAGATACCTACCATCTTAATGTGTTCCATTCTGTTGGCATTCCATGAAGCATAAGATTCCACGGCGGAGAGTCGGAAAGGATTGAATGAATGAAAGCTTGCGCGTTCGGCGGCGTGTGCTGCAGCAGCACGTACGACACACACGGCGGTCCTTCTTCTGCTTCTTGCTGCTTCTTCTGCTTGAGTTTGCTGCCTCCAACAACGTTGCTAAACTATGCGATCAAGTATGCGGCGACGGCGGCGGCAGTTGCTGCCGCTCTATGCTCCGCGATCACCAACACACCGATACACGCACGCCAAAGGCAAGCGAGGTGGAGAGCCACCACCTTCGTAAGGTGATCGTGCACAGCGACGCGTCGTCGCTACCTACACCTTTCCAATCAAAACCGCACACTCACTCACACACTCGCAACCAACCTTGCTGCCTCTGTTGCTTTCTTTCTCTCTCCTACTGCTCCTTGCACAGCACTCCCGCGTAGTTGCGCGCAGCACCGACGATCGTCACCACCAACACTACCAAACGGCGTCACGGTGTGTGCGTGAGCGTCGTGTGTAAGTGTCAAAAAACAGTAGCACTTTTCAAAATATTTCCCTTTCTGCATACGGCAGAGAGCGGACCGTCGTCACCACCACTACCACCACCACCGCTTGCCCCAAGGGGTTTTGCAAACGCGATATTGTTGCGTTTTCCGCGCGCCCCGTTACCGAAACCACAGGACGCACAAATTTTGTGAACCACTTTTTCCGACGCACTGCACTGCCCACTTGTTGCTTCCGCTTCTACTCGCTAGAAGCAGGCTGATCGGAGGGGGATGGGTTTCATCCGTCGTGGAAAAAGTAACAGAGTAGCCACCGATCTCGGAGCAGCCAGCGCCACTGTTCGCGCACCACAAGCACACAATTTTTACTCGGCAATCGTTCGCTACCACGGCGATTTTGGCATGAAACACTTGCGGCAGGACACCGCGACACGCTAGCGTAAACTTTCGCGTTGCGAAACGACACGGAAAATGGGGAAAATGGGAAAAACGCGCAACGAAATATCGGTGTGATTCTTCACTCCACACAGGCACGATTTTTTTTCTAAGATGGCGTCGACGTCAAAAGCAAGTATGACGGTGTGAGAGGTTAGCTCGTGTCAGCAGAGTCTTTTGAGTGGGAGATGTCAGATTGGCGATTGCGGTTCAAGTATTTTTAGAAAAGATCGCGTGTTTCTTCACATTGAGTATAAAGCAAGTGGTATATTGAAAATAAGTTATGAATAAGGGAGCTCAAATTATATTAACATGAATCCTGTTTTTTAATTAGTATTCTTTTCATCTAAAAATGTCTGTTACAACTACCTTGTTCATGTCTGTTCATATTCATGAAAAAGCCACTAAATAGTGTTAAAACAATATAAAATGAAGCTTTGTTGATTAAAACATCTGCAATCCATTCCCAATATATAAAGGGCGCATAACACCAGCTAAGTTTCATTTGATCGAAAAAGCATTTTTAACGAATCTACATAGCGCCATCTATTGACAATCGCTACTTCTATTAGATCGCAATATGCGATTGTGGATAATTTTCTCAAAAATTAAACGGAAATTCAGTGTGTAGTTACAGAAACAGGAATACCTCGTGCATACAGAAATCTTTATATCTCTTCCAAATGACCAACGGTCATTTTTATTCATGCCTTACGATCACTTACAACCTACATCCCGAAGAGACCGGCATCCGTCTCCATGCCTAGTAACCAAACAGCACCAAACTAATTTATACTTCTCCTCGGGGGGGCTTCTGGTTCCACCTCATACTCCAGCTCAACCTTGGACTTGCGAAGCTTGCGCTGTTTCTTTTTCGCAGACGCTGGATCAACGGGGGTGGGTGGGGTGATCGTAGTGTCCGCATCGTCAGTCTTCGGTGGTCGCAGGGACACATTCGGTACGTAGTCCTCCATTTCCGAACCATCTTCATCCGACTCGAAGTCACTGTCCACTTCTACCTGTTCCCGCACGCCCGATTCACTCTCCGCGTCCGACTCATCATCATCGTCGTCCGTTTCGCCCTCGACAAACTCGTCCGTCATTTCGAGCTGCCGACGCAAGCTTTCACTCACGTTAGCCGCCTTCTCCATCTCGCGCTCCTCCTCCTCTTCCAGCGCCTGCCGGTCCTCCTCGTCCATCTCGTCCTCCATCTCTTCGTCCGCATCTTCCTCCACCTCCTCCTCGTCGAGCGCTCGGTCGAAGGCGGTCTGTGGGAAGTTGTAGATGTCCTCGTACATGCCCATCTTAAGACGCTCCATCAGTTCCTTCTGAATCGCGTTATCGATGCGGGCTGCCACCAGCGCCTTCTCCTCCCGGCGACGCTCTCTCCGCTCGACCTTCGTCGCAAGTGGCACCAACATCTTTTGCCGGCGCAGCTTCAGCTTGCGCATTCGGATTAGGTACTGCGTGATCTTGACGAAGCGCTGTTTGCACTTGGTCTGCACCCAGCGATCCCAGAACAGCAGGTTCTCCTTGATCTGATAGATCGCTTTGTCGAAATTGCGCGACAGCTTCACCTTCTCCCAGTGCTTCGCCGGGAACGCGTTCCGCTCGGCCGTCTTCATGTACAGGTAGATAATGCCCTTCTCCTCCCGTACCGTCGCGTACTGGCTGTTCGCGATCGGGCAGGCCCGGCGCGAACAGAACCCGGTAAGACTGTACTCATTGCGGCAGAAGTTTTGTGTCTGTGTTTTCACCTGGAACGAGCAGAACTGCCGACTGATGATACTCCAGGTGATTTCATCCTGCTGCATTTTGTCCGGCCGGCGCTTTTTCGCGTGGAATTAAAGAGGAATTTTCGGCTAACTGCACACGCGTGTTGGTAAATAACGACACAATTCTACTGGGCCACGCTGTTTCATTTGACAGCCTGCCCGATTGACAATGCTCACAGTGTACTTCCCTTAGGTCACTAATCGGTTAAAAAGAAATGACAGCAACAATGGATCGCTTTTAAATTCATATACTGTACAATTTAAATAATGATCTTCAATTTCTGAGTTGTGTTGAGGTTCCTTCTCCTTTTTTGTTATATTTCTAGCTAGGAAGATGAAAATATTTCATTTTGACGATTTTATAAATTCTACATGCGCCATTCTGGTAAATATATTGAACGTCTAAAACAGGCTTTACAATGTTCCAACCCGCATACCATCATTATTGCACTGTGATAAGAGCTGTCAAATTTGTTTACAAAAGTGCAATAATGTTTGCTCTGTCGTGTTGTGTATGAATCACTTAGAGAATAATTATTGATGTCGTAGAATGCACTTGAATGTTCGCTAATAGCAAGTGCATTATTTCCTCGAGATAACGATGCATACTTACAGTGTACCGGTCGTAAAGCATGATATTCGCCACGAAGAAACGATTCTCGATGCCATCAACGCCTTCGAACATCTCAATCAGGTGGGTTTGCGGCCAAATGCGAATCGCCATCGGTTACGCGAAGACTCTTTATAATTACCGTGTGAATTGCCGTCATTCAGGTCATCGAGGATGTGTTTGGCAAGATCAATGCTCGGATCGAACGAAACCGGACGCGTCTGCAGGCGCTTGATGACCGGGTGGACAAGGTGAACGCTGAAGTGCGTAGGCTGCACGACACTAAGCAGGCGATTATCATCTACTCGCCCAGCCGGTACCCGGCCAGTGACATGGATTCCGCCATCGAACCGACCTTTACGCCCACGAACGGCATCTCCGTAGCGGACTGCCAGTTCCGTCTGAAGGACAAACCATACCTGCCGTCACACTCGTTGCAGGAGAAGATTCAATTCTACCACGTAAAATCACCGCGCGAAAGTGAACGTATCTTTCCGTTCGAGTCCGGGATGAACCGTACCGGGAGCTTGCGGGGCCGACAGGCGGGACCGTTTTTGGATACGCTGCTGCTGTTCAATGAATGTGCATATACGCAAGCCTACAAGGGCCTGGAGCGGCAGCGGACGGCACGCAAAACTTCCGCACACGGTGGACCGATCCGCGAGGAGAAGGTACTTTCCTCGTCGTCGCCGATAATACGCAACCGAATGAAGAAAAAAAGCCAGGACATATTCTACACGCCCTCGCTGGGCGATGCACCGAAGCTGGACGTGCCGGTGGATTTACCCGACCTGCCAGGCATTGTGAGCAACATTAATTACGTTGGCAATAGTACACTGATTGCACCGTCGCTGCAGCTAGCTGGAATTATTGAACAACTACCCTCGCTGGAGGATCTCACCAGTGCCATCGATGTGGCGGACCATTCCAAAGAGAAGCTTGTTGATAAATCGACCGCTTCCGTGCCTTCCGTGGTTCCCAGTAGCGGAGAAAGCGGTTCATTGCCAACCACAACAGCTCCACCGGCACCTCCTCCACCACCACCACCGCCGCCTCCGCCGCCCCCTCCACCACCTCCCTCTGCACCGACTACTTCTTCCAACGCAGAAGCAGAAGCACCTTCCAAAACATCGTCCTCTATCGTTGACGTGGAAGTGAAACTTTCCACTAAACAAAAGGTTGATACTGCCTTGCCCACGGCCGGTGATGCCCATTTCAATCTGATGGAAGCTATCCGGCGTGCTGGTGGAGCCGGAAAAGCAAACCTTCGCCACAGTGACCCTTCCGGGCGACGCGAGACGCAGCGCAACGAATCGGGCGAACCTAAAAGCCTCATCGACGATCTACATAACAAGCTGCAGATGCGCCGCAAGGGTATATCGGGTGCGCGCGAAACACAGGAGCCAACCAACGTGATCGATAGGCTGTCGGCATTGATTCCTCCGCCCGCACCGAAACTCCCGGCGGTGGACGCATCGGCTAGCGAGAGCAATGAAGAAGACTGGGAGTAGGAGCGTGAAAGTGTCCTTTATGTTTATTAATTACTCTATTCATCTTACAAAAGAGTGAGTTTCCCACGAACGTGGGTAGAATCCGGGTTTCTCAAGAAACAATGCGATTGTATGTTATTGGGTGAATAAAATGAAAAATCTCTCCACACCATTCGTCGAATCGCAGTAGTCGTGGGATTATTTACCTTAGATAGGCTTGATTTTGAAATGCAGCCCGATTAACGAAAAGACGAGACACTTCAGATCCTGCACGAGGTAGTAGAAACCGCGCAAGCCTTCCGGGTCTTTGGACTGGTTCACGTCCACCAGTGAGCCCGTTTTAGACGTGGTGAACGAAATGTGCTCATCGCCGATGACAATCTCCAGTTCCTAAAACGGTGCCGTGTCGTTGGTTATTGCCGGTATATGCACATACCACCAGCTTCACTTACCTGTCGCCCGACACGATCCGGTGGCGGCCACAGTGAATCATCTTCCGCCATAATCTCCGAGTCTAGTATGATGCGCTTTAGCTCCTCCATCACCGCCTGATGTACGTACGCTTCCTTCCGGATCATGGTGTCGTTCTTGTAGTTGGAGTTGTTGGCGTACCGCAGCTTGCCGTCCGGGCGGAACTCGAACTCGAGAAACTCATGGCCAAACTTTCCCTTGTGGCCCACGTAGTAGCGCAAGTAGAAATCTTCCGTGCTGGACATTTTGTTGCGGCGTTTGTTTTCCTTTCCCTAGCTTCGGCGACAAACGCTGCTTTTTACTTTTTTTCCGAGAATCAAAATGACATCTACTGTCAAAGCGTCATGACTGTCAAACACAAAGCAATGCCCCGTTGACAAAGATTTGGTTCTTCACTACGCTATTCGAGCAGTTCTTTTCAAACGAAATGGCTCATTTCGAGCAGTTTGTTTTACCACGTTCCGTAATACAGTATTTAGTACACAAAAAAAAACACTCAGTAAACTGCCCAATTTTCATGTTTATTCCATTTTTATACAATTCTTTGCCAACCACACTAAACGATTCGGATGCTAGGTGCGAACATTGACTGCACTTATATTCAGATTCAACTACTTGCTTTATTTATTGCTTGTTTAAACAGCTTCTTCATATAACATGTTTGTTGTCGATTCTATGTGTGTGTGTACATATACTTTCTACTTAAAGTCATTTGATTAAATAAACCTACATCATTCGCAACACCTGCCTAATCGTTTGGTGATAAAGGTAGAAAAATGTATCGTAATATTCTTTTGTTATCCACTTGTACATGGAATAATCCAAAAAAAACTCCCATTCAAGAGTCTATTTGTAACTCCATTCGTTTGACGCTACCCTTTAGAATCAACACACAAACTTTATGCATGAATCGTGGTAAACATGCAAAAAGTACGTAAATTAACACTGCCGGCGGTACGCACATGAGCCGCTACAAACTAACACTTATCATTAAATAGTACGTAAATACAACACAAACGTCTGCACTTGTCTGTCTGTTATATTGCTACAAACCACAAACATTAACACTGTTAGTGCTATTTATGTTAACTTTGCTGCAGTCGTTCGTTTCACATGCTTCACCAGAACCAGCCACACGGGGAAGTGGTTTGCACTTCGTGAGTTTTCCGTCTCGCTAAAGAAGGAGAATATATCTACGCCTACATTGCATAACATAAACAAATATAAAATGCGCTATTGAACTAGTTGTTGGGTCTCTGAATGCCGGGGAAAACGTTGCGTTCCTGGCATTCTTTTCACCTACCGTACACAATATAATAAAACATGGGAGGCACTTGGTTTGATTTGGACGTGACGCTGACGGTTTCCACACGCGTCAGATCTAACTGTGTGATGTTACTTTTCTCGCTTTCCTTGCTTGATGGTACACATCGATCCTTTATCTACACACACAGGTTTTTGTATAAACAATATCTATCAAATAGAAGATGGAAACAGAAAGTGGAGCTGCCAATAGGAGTTGGTATGTAAAAGTGCGGTGAAAGTTGTTCTAGCTAGTACGCATTTAAACCACACAACAGTTGCCGCTCAAAGTGGTGGTAAATTGTCAGTAAGCAGTTTGCTCTTTTTTGGTTATCTTATTCACTACTTTTTGTCTATTTACATAATGCTACACTAACGCAAACACAACAACGCTAGCGCTACCCTAAGCATTTGAGATACACGAGAGATGTTCTTAATCCTCCTAAAATCTGGCTACACATGTGGCTATACTGTCCGCTGATAAGTTTTTAAAGAACGACAGAAATGATTCTGCGATATGAGCATAACTAAGTGCGCAGCATCCACCTCACACTAGAGGTATTTTTTTCTGCTAACTATATGTGCCTCTGCACATGCAACGAAGTAGCAAGACCACGTTAGATAAATGCAACTTGTATGAAAACGTTTCCCTTGCCAACTGTTTGCCGGTAAAAATTCATTCTATAAATCGCCGGAGCTCCCAGCTTCAAAATGTGTCTTAAGTACAAAACGCTTTTTCCCTGCTGCCCCCGAGGGAGGGGGAGGGGAGTGGCTCCACGTTTGACTACAGCTCGGTAAATTGTATATAGATTGAGCACACTTCGGCGCTAAAAATTGCTTCAGATGGTTTTAACACTAACAATCGCACCTACGTTTTGATATAAAATGGTGTAATAAGGCAAGATTTTTGTTCACAGGATGGATTACATGTTTTGCTTTTGTTTTTCTTTCGTTCGTTTCGTTTGTCGCGCTTGCCGAGAGGAAAGGCCGTTTCCAAAGTGAGGTCGTAGAAGGCGTTGATGTGAGAATGTGAGCAGTTCATTTGTCATACTCATGCTCGCTATAGTAAATGTACAGTCTTTTGTACCTATATACTGGGGCACCTATATAGGAGAGATTCGTCCGGACTGTTCAAAAGGCGGTTCAACTGGAAGACGGAGTTTGGAGGAATAAATAAGGTGCGGTTTGCATAAAAAAACGGATTCAAAGACAGTTTTGGCTCTACACTGATTATCTCATCGAAACTAAAACTAAACTGTTTCAATGCTTAGCGTGCTATTATTCATTTGATGAATCATCTTTTCCACACGCACGCGCACGCACAAACACACATGGACGTTGCTAACGATCGTGCTCGTACTAGAGTAAGATATGTTTACGAAACTGGAAGGAGGGGTGGGTTTCTTGAGCCAAACGAAAACAATAGCTTCGATGAGATATTTGTCCAACATTTTCCCAACATTGGATAAGGCAAGGTTTGGAGCACGCGTGTTGCGACGAGATGTGTGGGATGGGTCTCACTTCACATACGCAATGATACGAACGTAGTACCATGAGACACACCTCAGCTTACCACATCGCGGCACATCGCAATAACGAACCGGCGCGAAAGGATACGGGAGGTAGCACAAAAACGGCTAAGACTTTGGTTCAAATAAAACGCCGGCCGACGAGCGCCGTCCGAACGTGCACTACTGCTGCTTCTCATCTACCGGCGGTTCCGGCTGCACGAGCGTACGATGCCGCTCGGCCAGCTGTTGCTGCAGGCGTATCCTCAATCAGGAAATGATTGCCGGATACCGGTTGATCGTCGGTCCATTGCTACCACTGGCCGTGCTGTTGCTACTCACGTACATATCGGTGTTTGAGCTCAGCAGCGGTGGACCACCACCACCACCACCACCGTTCGCAGCCGACGTCGGAACACTCGGCTGTATGAGCGAACCGATCGCAGGATGCATGATGCCATCGCGCGGACTGTCGATCGTCAGCTTCACCTGCAGACCCGACTCCTTGATCAGATTCACCACGTCACTGTGGCTCATGCCGGTGATGTCGATCGAGTTGACCGCGATAATGCGATCGCCGATCTTCAGCTCACCGCACCGTTCGGCCGGACTCCCCGGAATCAAGTCGCCGATGGACGAACCGAGACACTGGCCGGACGAGGAGATGATGACGAAGCCGAAGCCTTCGTTCTCCTTGCGCGTGACGAGCACGTTGTACGGGTAGCGCGGGTTGGGCGGAAGTGGCGGCGGGGGTGGTGCCATCGGTTTCGAAAGCTGCCGCCGCCGGAGAATCATCGTCACCTGGCCCCGGAGACCCGCTTCGCCCATCAACTGCACCACCCGATGATGGGACGCATTTTCCTGTGTAAAGAAGAAAGAGGAGAAGAGAAGAAAAGAATTTGATGCATTTTGTTTGTTTATTCTTTTTCGTAATCTGTTTCATGAGCGCTTATATGAATATATAAGCAGAAAATTAGCCTAACCAAATGGAAATTATTCCACTCAACAAGATTTAAAAACTACGCGAAACTAAGATTTCTCCTTAGACATGACTACAGACAAAGAAAATTTAACAATTATGAAGAAAATGACACATTGCTTCATTGCTGAGAATAAATTGCTGATCAAGTAACGATGGTAAATTAAATTTAAAAGTTGCAAACAGAATACTCGTTACATTTTTAAACGGGTTCCAAGAGGAAATAACATGTCCCTGCGCATGTTGTCAGATTTACAACAAAAAATGTATTAAGAAACAATTATTGCTACTACTTTCAGTTCCAGTTAAACCCTGCCCCATTGAAAAGCACATCACAGGACCGGCGCACACAGACTTACCACATTCACACCGTTAATGTTGAGGATCTCGTCGCCGGTAGCGATGCGGGTATCCTTATCGGCCGCGCCACCCGGCACAATATGTCCCACCGTCACCTGTGAGCCTTCCTCCGTGCCGCCGACGATGCGAAACCCGAACCCGAGGGCCTGGCGTTCCAGCGTAACCTCCGTCAGGGTGTACTCGTCGAGCCCGCCACCACCTCCGTGCCCACCGTCGTACCCATTCCCGATCGTTCCCCCGTACAGGTTGAGGTGTTGCGATGGGGAGTGTTGCTGCTGCTGGTGCTGCTGCGGGTGTCCTGGTGCCATTTTCCACCCGTTAGCGCCGGGATGCATCGCGGCAGGATTGCCGTAGAAATGGGGTGGTGGCATCGGCGGTGGGTGTTGCGTATCGTACAGGGACATCCCATTACCACCGGGTGATTGTTGCTGCTGCAGCTGGAGGTGGTGCATCGGATGTTGCTGCTGCTGCTGCTGCTGCTGCTGTTGCATGGGATGATGGTGCGGAAGGTAGAGATTGTCGTACTGCGGTATGCCACCAACGACCGGTGGCCCTTGAGCGCCCACAAACGGTTGCTGCTGCATCGAACGCTTCCGATCCATCAGGTAATCGTTCAGCCGCTTGCCGATGTTGTCGCTCATCTGTGGCGGTAAACTGTACGTGCCGTGGGGCGAAGGGTTCATCGCATGCAGTGGCTGCTGGGAGGGAAACTGTCGGCTCAGTAGATGATGATTCTGCTGCTGCTGCTGATGCTGCTGATGCTGCCGATAGTCCTGGCAATCGTAGCAGAAACAATTATCATGATGATACGGTGGCACTGGTGGCGGTGGAACAAGCGGTGGCGAGTACAGCTGATTGTAGCCACCATTGCCTCCCGGGACAATGCTGTTCGACTGATGGTACCCACCACCACCACCACCACCACCCTGCTGCTGATAAGGATGCCCCGGTTGGCCCTGGTTGTGGTAGATGGCCGCATCACCGCCGGCACCATTGGACGGTAGCGCACCGATCGTCAACTCTCCCAAGCGCTCCGCCAGATTCGAATGCTTCATCACATGCTGCCCCGAATGATGGTTAAACTGATCCTCCCCAGGATGATGCAGCTGATGGTGCAGATGATGATGGTGATGGTGATGATACAGGCCAATGTCGTTCGCTATCGAATCGTTATCGTGCGAGCTGCTGTTTGACTTCATGTTCAGCTCCAGCTTCCCATCCGTTCCAACCTTTCCATCCAGCTCAATCTCTTCCGCGTTCAGCTCCGCCAACGGCAGCGACGGTGTCTTCGCCCGGGCGCGCGTATCCACCAGCGGCGTTTTGGGGCGCGTCGGTAAGATTTCCTTCGTCTGCGTACTGTACAGATCCGCCGTCGGCGTTTTGCTGCGGAACAGATTACCCGGACCATCTTTTTTCATCATCCCACCACCACCACCGCCACCGCCGCCGCCCGTACCAAATTTGGCCATCTCGATGCTTTTACGCAGCTTGTTCGTTAGTTTACTGCTACCCGGGAGTGACGAGGAGGAGGACGCGGTTGTTACCGGCCCCGAGGATGGTCCAACCAACAGTCCACCACCACCACCACCGCCGGCTCCACCAGGTCCACGTTGCACCTTCAGCGTGGTTTCGATGCTCTTCGGGCAATCCTTCAGCACCTGCACCACCTCGTTGTGGCTCATGTCCTTCACCGGAATCGAGTTGATGCTGAGCAGCACATCGCCCTCCTGCAGGTTCTTGCAGCACTGCCGATCGAGGATCTTCTTCACCCGCTGCCCGTACGAGCTGTCCGTGATCGTAAACCCGAACCCATGGTCGCTCTTCACGATGTCGATGTGCAGTATTTCCGTGCTGTCGTACCCCTGCTGCTGCTGCTGCTGCTGCTGCTTGCCCTTGTTGTAGTGCTGCTGATAGGATAGCGTGTCATTGAAGTACACATCGCCCCCGTTCGAGGTTATCGTTGGGCCGGCCGCATTGCCGGTCACCCCGCCCGATTGCTGTATTTTCGCTAGCGGGTTCTTGTGCTGCACCAAATCGCCCGCCGATGAGGTGGCGGGCGCGTGCGCGTCCATCAGAAAGCCACCGTTCTCGAGAAACTTCAGCTCGCTGTCGGCAATGACGGCGCCACCACCATTCTGTCCCAACCCATCGACCGCGATCGTCGTGACGACCTCCGTGTTCGGATCGTTCGGATCGAAGGGCAGCGGATAGCCGCGGCACACGTCCAGATGCACCTCCTCGCCCGGCATGATCGACTGGAAGATGTTTACCATCGCGTGGTGCGTGAAGCCGAGCACGCAGATGTCATTCACGTACACCAGCACGTCACCCATCTTCAGCTGCCCGTCCAACCAAGCCGGCCCATTCGGTACTATCGATTTGATCTGCAGAAACTCCTCCACGTTGTCCAC
>JXXA01003911.1:0-19587 GCA_000956255.1 Anopheles punctulatus | reverse complement strand
AAGTAATAAGAAAATATGCTTATTATGTAATGCTATTAGAATCAAGATCCATCTGAGTTGAAATAAAATGCAGCTTCAATCGAAGACATTATTTGGTTCATTTTTGCGGACATAATGAACGAAGGTTCTTTGCATCATACACCCGACAATAAGCGATGTTTGCATAGAATTCAATTGGGAATATAATATTTATTATTTATTTCGGCCAGCTGCAGTTCATAAGACATGCTGGCAAAAATATTATTAAAATATGTGTCGCTATTTCATGACAAAACACTCACGGAAGCCATGTTTGATAAGACCCAGGACGGCCGATTGCAGCTGGCGCTCGCGAAACCTGTCGCCAAGCCTCAAATGGACCTGCTGATCGAACCAGATATACGGTAACCCCGGAACGGAGATGGCTACCACTACCAACCACAACCAGTTCTGGACAGAAGACTCTCCCTCCGTGTACGTGAAAAGGAAAGTGAAACCTTCCCGAGAGCCAGACACTGGCCACTGACCACTGGCGTGCGCCTTCTTTGGCCTTCAAGCACCCCCGGGCTGGTGTAATTATCACGCCAGTCTAGAGCGGCCTGCCTGCACAACTGACGACGTCTCAAATGACCGTGATCGTGAGGGGAAACGTGTTGCCCATCATATCTCAGTTGTTTCTGCGCCCGCTCTCCTATCCACACAGATCATTTCACATACGCAAATGTTTGAAGGCTTAGGGCAATCGACGCAAGGTTCAAGGTCGGTTAGTTTTCGGTGAGTTTTCACTCGACAAATGTTTCCACTCGTGCGCACCCACCCACACACGCGGTTGTAAAAGAAATTGCCCAATTTTGTGCCTCGCGAAGCACAGCAAACGCCTCCTGCGAGCGAAGATTTCATCAGATGCGCGGGGGAGGAGGTGTATGAAGTAGTAAAAAGCTTTATGATCGTACCCACTGATGGAGACCTTCTCCATCTCTTCTTTCTTTCTCCATTAAACCAATTCGGAGGGTTTCACTGGCGCTCGGTCACACTCGAGTGCATCCGAGACAAAACATGAGCATCCACTAAGTGACGAAGAATAATCCTTCCACGGTACGAATGCCGCAGATGATAACACCCCACCCCACTGAGTGGACAATGGAGCAATGATATGGACTCGAGTGGGAAGACTGATAGAAGGCATTCAACAACAACAAAAAAACCATCATCATAATCGCATGCATGGATGCGTGTTTTAAGGATGACGCAGCTCCTTCCCCACCTTTAACAGAACACACAACGTGCCTGGAACACACACACACACAGCCCAGCGCACTTCAGATGCGCCCCTTCCGATGGCATTTTAAAAAAGGGCGCTTTTGAGTTTTATGTTCGTTCGTGGAACTCTGGCTTCTCCATTCAGCATCTTGCAGTCATGCTGGCTGAGCATTTATGTCGGTGGTTTTGCGTAACACGAACACACTCGATTCGACATGAGGGTCAATCTTTAATTGCTGACGAATGGTTTTCGCACCAAACAACGCTACTCGATCCATACGTAATTCAGTGAAAAGAAGATGATCAAACCCGGAACGTAATAATGCGTATTGTTGTGACACTTACCCTTCGTTTTGACGACGGCGTCTTGCCACGGCCGGGTTTTTGTTGATCGACTGCAGCTCCCGATTCACTGACTGTGTGTCCGCGTCGGTTCCGGCGAATGAACGCGGGAACGGTACCGGGAGCGGTATGTAAGACGGTGGCATACCGCCACCACCACTGTTGGCCGTGTTCGATACGTTGCGCAGCATCTTGGCAAGGTTCTTGCCCGGTGCGACACCGTCCTCATCGTCATCGTCCTCCGACTCGGACGAGGAGTGCGTGGCAGCTCCGGCGTGAAAGTTGTTCGGGGATGCTGCATCAATCGTTGAGACGGTGGTCGACTTCTTCAGATTGCTCACAGCCGAATGGGTCGAACGCTTCAGGCGTGATTTTAGCTCCGAGTTCAGGTCAGCCGGAAAGAGTCCGACGCAACCCGACTTCGACTTCAGGATGCCGCCCTTCAGCTCCGCCATGAACGGAAGCTTCTGCGCGTTCGGCGGTAGGTACGCCGTCGGTGGTTTCCGAGGGCTCACTTGCTCTGCAGGGCGATCATGGACGCACGCAAAAGTGGATGAGAAGAAAATATGTAGATTAGTGCTTTGCAGCAAATAAATGCGGATTCCACAACAACAAAAAGTGCTTTGTTGCACAAATGTTAGCTTAGTAACAGAACGAAGAGTTCAAGTATGAAACAAAACACATGACACACAATTAGAGATAGTTTGCAGGTGTACGATGAAGCATAGCGTATCGTTTTATTAGTGATTTCTAGCGATTAAATTCCTAGCACGAAACGTACACGAAATGGTTTAAGGTTTTAAAACAACAAAAAACAATGAACACGTTTCAATAAAGCACACGCACACACGCACACAAATACAAACAAAGCACACAATGCCACACACACAGGATTAACGCGAAGCAAGTGCTGCGTGATGGGAAGCGATAACTTTTAGGACGGCCACCAAATATTTAATTTAATATGTTACATCCATGTCCGGTGAAGCTTTGGAGATGTTCCTTTATAAGTCAGCGGCTGCAGAGTCGGTGCATTCAGTACTGCCGAACATCCGTCGCCTTTTGCAGTGTCCACAACCGAAGAAAATGTTTCAAACTTCCACCCATCACCCTAGTTTGGAAAACAATCATACAAAAACGATGACACCACACCCTAGGAGCCCAGAACAGAACATAACACAACAGCGAAACGTTCCCGACCTTGATACCAGTTAGCCCCATATCTCTCGTGGAAGTTAAAGGTGAAACGAAACACAACGGAAACACCGGAATATAGTAGAAATCGAACGTACCCGTCGTATCATATTGATCTGGAAATTTAAGTACATTTTTTGGGTGGAACAGCTTCAGTGCTGGAGAACAGCTTTTGGGCGGCAGACGTTTCACATTTAGAAGCGACGGCTAAAGCAGTTGCGTGTTGGCGTGCTGTCAGCGATAGTAGATGTAGGTATTGATGATGCCAAGACAATGAGGAGGAAAGGATATGGTTGTTCTACGCCTTCAACAGCTTTTTGTCAATTTTTTTACTCTCACTGCATAGTTCACTTGCTCGTCGTGTTGTTTACGGTTTTGGAATGCTTCATGAGATCTCCTTAATCGGTGTCTTCATAGACTACCGTGCAAATTTCGGTCCTTTCTTCACACATATGTTGGTTTTGCTTGGCAAGATCATTGTTTTTCTTCATAGTTTAACACTTGTTGCTTTGTTTTCATTGCACTTCGTTTACGACTTAATGTTGGTATGTCTAAATGTTCTTAAAAATCTATACTTAGATACTCGCACTCACACGCACACACATGTACACATAACATATAGGATTCGTTTTCTACATTAAAAGCTTACAATTTTCATCATAGTACATCAAAAGTATAACATATTTCTCACTCAACTAGCTCATCTACAACAACCTTCGGGAGGGAGAAGAGAATGAAAAGAGGAGGATGTATTAGCTGAAATATCCTTCGTCAAATACATGGGGCACTAGAAACGTAGCATTATCGGGCAGTTCAAGTGTCTGGAAAGATTGAATTTAATTTTTGAATACATATAACGCAAATTTCAAATCGTTTGTTCCGCATCCACCAGAAATATTTTTCTTAATTTCGTAAAACAATTACTAGAAATCGAACAGATGGTAAAAACTGCTCGAGCACTGCTCGACTACGTGAGAATCTGCTTACAGTACTACTCAATAGATGGCGCTAGCCGCAGTTAAAAGAATCGTTCAATTGGTTCATTTGGCTGGGACTCTTACCTACTGTAATAATGCTACGTTTCAAAGCCTATCTCTAGCAATTCTCTAGCAATAAGGTGTACTAGAACATCTACGTTCGTACACCATAAAACACACCTATAAACAGCTTATCAAACTCCGTATCCGCCATAGACAGATCCTCGGTGGTAATGTTCAGCTCTTCGACTGTGTTCACCAGCTTGATACTGCTGTTGCTGCAATGCTGCTCCCACACGCTTCCGGTGCAACTCGCGCCACCAGCAGCGATCGTGCTTATCAACGACTCCAACCGCTGCTCCATTAGCAACGATTCCTTCTGCGGCATGGATTGTGAACGCGGCCGTGTCGGCTGCTTACAACCGCTCCCGACAACCGGCGTCGTCGGCTTGGTGGGTGTTGTCCCGTTCGCTTCCAGTATCGAGCAGGTACGCGACACAATCAACGATTTGCCCGCGGCATCCTGTGCCGGCGAACTTTGACCACTTGTTGCAACCCGACACCCAAAGTACTTGGCAAACCGATCGTCCACCAGCGCAAACTTCGAGCTTCCGTTTCCTTTGCGTGTGAAGCTGCGAGAAAACATCGAGGAGTTGTTGTTGCTATGCGACACGGATCGCTCCATCGTCGAGTCGAGCATATACGACGAACGCTCGGTTTCACCGGCAGCCGCTGGCATACTTTCGCATTCCCGTTCGCCCAGTAGCCCGTTTCTGATGCGTCCCGACGGTGAGGGTGGCGTATCGAATGTAGTGCCGGGTGTTTTCAGTATCGACGACACGTCGAGCGTCATTCGCAGCCGGTTCCACTGGTTGGCGAGACTCGACACTTTGCCCTTGGTGACGATACCGTCCAGCTCGGACGACACGTCCAGCGAGGGATCCTTCTCCCGCTGCATCGGCTTGGACCGGTTGGACGTGTTGAGGAAGTTGCGCTTCAGCGCCAACACGTTCGAGCTACCACCCTGCGAGCCCTGCGACGGCAGCGCTGCTCCTCCCCGACCGGAGCCATTCATGTGCTCTACGCCACTGTCGTAATTGTTTTCCTTGCCCGAGTCCACGTTCGAATCGCTGCCATCGCTGGCATCGTCGCCGTTGTGGTGCGGGGTCGCCTGCGGCGGACTCTGGACAACGTTTGCGGTGCTGTTGAAGTATGTAGGCGTCGAAGCGGCAGTCATAAACTTCCGTCGTATACGGTCCACCTTCGGCACCATATGCTGCAGATCTGGCTCCCCTTCCGACCCGGTCCCATTGGTTGATCCATTTTCCTTATACTCTTGGTTATTGTGGTGCTGTTGCTGCTGCTGTACGGAAATGTTATTGTTGCTATCGTTTAGAAACTTGGGCATCACCAGCTTCCCGATCGTGCGCACCTTTAGCAGCGTTTTCTTCCGCCGTACTACTGCTCCGACCGGGGTAGTGGTACCATTTCCGTTTACCATCGCCGTCACCACCACTGCCGGAACGCCCTCTTCTCCGTACTTGACGGGAGCACAGCCGCTGGAGAACAGTTTGACCTTCTTCGATACTTGCAGTGTCGAGGGATCTAGTACCGCCAAAACGCCGGTACCGCCGGTGACAACGACACAGGGCACAGTGCACACGGTACGATACATTAGTGTCCCCCCGTCCACCCCGCGGAAATCCCCGATTGCACATCCAATTCAAAGCCAGGAGGTAGCACAAGTAAGAAGGTTATTGTGTTGAGTGTCGAGTGTATAATTATGGATGTGGTTTTTTTTTCAATCCATCAAACGTTTTCATTGCAATTTCAGGAAAAGTGCGTGCGCGAACAGTGTGGATTTATGTGTGGTTTGTTTTGTTGTTGTTTTGTGTGTGTGTGTTTGTCGTATATGATAAATGCGTGATTTTTTTTTGCGTGCAAACGTGGCGAAGAAAGAAGAAGAAGAAAGTAAAAGTAAAAGAAAATAAATGAAAAATACAGCACACGACAGCAATTAAATGACGCACTGATGAAACTGGGCCGTGGATCAACGCTAGATACACAAGAACGCATTGTGAAAATCAAGAATAGGAAGATCTACGACTTTGACAGAATCGGTTGTCATCGGTCACCGGTACGACGAAACCAATCTAGATGGTTCCGATCACAAAGGATATAGGTCAAACTCAGCTGACCGGGGCCGACTGTCCCATCAACCGTCAAAACATCTCGATCGTGACAAGTCAATTCGCTGCCGCTGCAGGTGTGTGGTTAATCAAAACTGAGCAAGAAAATGGCCATACTGAGATCGGGCACATGCAAGCCAGCCGCTGTTGTAAACTCGGTACGATATGAACATGCTATTAATGCACGGGAATCAAGTTCGTTCAAACCAAAATGAAAGAAAATCAAACAAAAGTAGGCAACATTTTGTGTTAACATTCAACATGCAGATCTGCGTAACAGTTACGGTAGATAATCTGGTGGTTAAAAACTTGAGCACTAGTACAACGCTTGAAACGAAACAAGTTCAGTCTTCAAAACATGCGTCGGTTGACATTTTGAAGATACGCACACCGAGAAGAAAGTCTTTATGAGAGCAACAAAATTAGGGAATGAAGCTAGGAACATGGGGAAATAGTTCTTACCAAACTCGGCGCCGGAGTCATCGGAGACAATGTTGTTGTTGTTCGTTGGTATCGTATTCATGACTGGTTGGGGGACCGCGGGTTGGTAGGCCGTGCTAATGTTGCTGGACGCAGTGCGATACTGGCCTCCGGTTAAGCCACTATTGATGGCGTTATTGCTTCGTTCGATGTCGGTTGGTGAGATCGTCTGCGTGTTGAATTGAGCTGCGTAGGTAGGGAGGAGAGAAAATCAATCAATATCCGTGTCGTTCCACAGCCCGTACACCGTCCTCCTTGACATTTTCGATCCTTTAATCTAAAACCGCAGAAAGAATGTAAAACGTTTTAAAAAACAACGACTTTCCCCATGTCGCATATCGTTGTACCGGCATAATGACATATGCTAGTACACATCAACTCCACCAAATGACTCAAAAATGAGCTGGCTTTCGCGCAAAGTAAACGCATGATGACAGTTTCGAATGAGCGCATCTTTCGAAGCTATTTATACGCGGCGCAAGCGAACGATGGTGAATGATAGATAAGACATGCATTTTTCGTGCGGCTATTGGTCGGGGCCACGCGTGCGAACCTTCTTCTGTTAACGGATGGCCCAAAACCTGCATAGTTTTCTCACTCTCACACAGAACTCACACAAACACACCGCACACCGCACTAGCGAGCTGGTGCGTACAGGCTTGCTTTCCATCGTCGGCAGCCAAAAGGGCGAAGGCGGGGAAAGGTCCCCCGAAGGATTAACGGATAAAAATAACACGCACACTTCATTATACTCACGACGCAGCGATTACCACTCCGAAGTGGAGTGCCATACTACTACTGTCCCCTTTGCCATCCCTCCAAAGCGCCCCCAGACACGGACACACACATACATACACAGACGCCCGCCAATGACACAGATTTTCCGGGTGCAAATCTCTTACCCCGTATCCACCAAAAGGGATGTCAGCTTGACTTGGCTGCGTAACCGGCGCTTAGATTCCGGCCGGACGCATCCAACCTTTCTGACATGTCTCGCTAGCCACCGCTAGTCTGGTGGATATTTTCGTTTCAAGCTCGCGATTGTGCGTTTGTGTATGTATGCAGCATTTCATTCAGCGGTACTTACCTCGCCTTGGGCGTGGAACGATCGGCCGGCTCAGGGGGTTTTCGTTCTCCTTCAGCTTGCTTTCGAGCTGGGCAAACATGCTAGCCTTCGCCCGGACACTGCTGGATCGTCGCAGCAATCCCTTGTCAGTGCCGTCCTCACCTCCACTGCTGGCGCCACCGCCGCTACCACCACTGCTGCGGCCAAAACCAACACACCCCCCAAACATGCCGGTGTCGTGGTGCTCGTCGAGCTGTTCCTGGCCGGGTCCTGTTCCTGCCGCCGCCGTCGACGTCGATTCTCGATCACTCAAATCACTACTGCTGCCACTGTCCGGGGACGACGAGATGCTCCCACCGGGAGAGCTATGCCCGGCCCCACCACAACTGGTACCTCCCGCGCGGAGAATATCACCTTTCTTGCTACCACCGCCGCAGCTGCTATCGCTGCTCGCACTACTATTGCTGCTGGACGGTCTCAACTGGCGGGCACCGTTCGTTGGTGACCGAAGGGCAGCTAATGCCGGCTTATTACTGTGACCACCCGGCTCACGTTGCTGCTCGCCGTCCGATTCTTCCGCAACGCGCACCACCAGCAGCTGTTCCTCCGCCAGAAGCGGCTCCTCGTTCAGCTCGTCCTCGTCGTCGTCGATCGTTTTCTTCGACGGTGACTTCTCGCTGTCGCTTGTCTTCACCGAGGACGACAGCACGTAGTCGGTGGTGCCGGACAGTTCCTCCGTGCCACCGCGGCCACAACCGCCAAACTGTACGCCCGAGTCGGAGCTCAGCGAGGCCAGATTAAACTCACCGCTGATGATCGAGTGTGAGTTGGATTCGGCCGTACCAAGCGTGGGTGAGAGCAGCTCGAAGGAGGAAGACGACGGTTTCGGATCATCCACCGCAAACGGTTTGTTCTCGCCGCGATCGACCGAATGACCTCGCTGCTGCTGCTGCTGCTGGCCAATCAATAGCTCCAGCGAACTTCGCAGACAGCTGTGCTCCGGCGCTATTCTTCGTTCCGGCACTGGGTTCACGGATTCGTTCACTGCTGTTTCGCAATGATCAACTAATCCACCGCCACCGGTCACCATACGATCACCGGCGTGCTCATCGCGGAAGCATTCAGCGGCATACTTCGACACAGACCCACGATCATCATCGCTACCAACACACTCAGGCGAATTCGATCCACAAGGCGACACCTGCTGCTGCTGTTGCTGTTGCTGCTGCTGGGCACTGCGTTTTGAAGGAGCGTTGAGTTTTGAAGAAGAAAAAAGCAAGAAAAAGAAATCGAACAATTCAGATCACACTCGCACACACACACGCACACGCACACATATGATCACAGCAAACGGATTTTGTTGTTTTGTTTTTTTTTAAAGAAAATGAAAGAAACGAAACGAAACAATGTAAAACATCACACAAGACGTCACAATTTTCAATCCGAAACACACTATTTGTACATGGGGATGAAGATGCTGATGGATATACTGACACATGCACCCAAACGGTTCTCCCAAATACAAATGGAAGATCGGGGATGAATATTTAGAATATAAAATGCGACACAGCACAAGGGGCACAGGAGGAAAAACCTAAAGCCCATCCACAGCACACAACTATCGTCAGCACGGCTCGGCTAGAACGTATTTTTAATTCCTTCCCGCACACACACACACACACACACCAGACCATCGTCTTGGCGATCGTACTTCGCACCCTACCTAAACGCTCCGTGACACCCGCACCCGAAACTCGCACGTTTGTTTCTCACGGGTTGATATGCACTACAGACAGCCAAAGGATTTGTTAGAGCGACGTTCTAACACGCCTAGTGTATCATCAATTTCCAATCGCAATGGCCACTCGAAAGGAAACACCGACGGTACACCTAGAACATCATCACACGCGGAACTTAAACCTTTCGAAACGAAACCCACCACCCCGAATCGTGGGTTTGAATTCAATAAATTCACTTTCTAATTCACCCACGAATAATCGTACACCGGCAGTGCCCGCAGACTACTAACACACGCCGCGAAGCACGTCTTCCTAGAGATCGCGAAGAACACCGACGAGCCGCGCTTATGTCAGGCGAACGGATATAGACGTACTGTTTCGGGCCGTGCCGTTTTTTCGCTCTTCCGATGCGCACACACCCGACGGTGCAGCGTGAGACGAACGAACAAATATATGCTCCTAATTCCCCTGGGTTTGAAAAGGTGTCCGCCGGGGTGTGTGCGTCGGGGGGCCAGGGCGGGAATGACATACGCGCGCGTGCGCCGCCCGCTTGTGGAACGGGAAGTTTGGCCAGTGTAGAGCACCGTACAAGTACATGCGCTCACCATGCCTTCGCATTTTGTTCGGCGGTTTGATCTCACCAGTACTATCTTTTTGCTTCGATTCACAAAACTACTCCAGATAGCCTTCGGCAAGCGATGGGATGACGCATGCGTCTTACTGGTGAGCGTCTTACTGTCAGCTGTCTTACTGTTTTCACTAGGACAATGAGCTAAAATTCTAAACTGATGGTGGGCCACGCGTGTTTCAGAGGAAATCCCGCACATCTTGCTATTTGTTTTGATTCTTTTGCCCTCGGCGGCTAAACCCAAACACGTCCAGCCGCAGCGATCGAGCCGAAGGCCACGTGCAAGGTGAATGGAAAAGGTCAGTCACACCCAACCCATGTGTACATGTGCGCAGGCGGGGACCTCGTTTGGAAGGGACTGCAAAATTCAAGGTTGCAACACGTGTTGCGCTGTACATCAGTAAGTGTTGGAGGGACACGAATATAAAGAAATTTGATCTGCATAAAGATAATCGAGGCACTCGAGACTCGAGATAGAAATCAATCCACTTGATCCAACCATGCTCCATTTGTCCAAGTACCGATACGGGCAACGTTATCGCCACACACACACACACACATTCCCCCCATTCAAGAAGTCATAAAGATCGATGTTAGCTGCAACGCATGCTATCTAAAGTGCGGTCTCTGGCAAGTACGAGATTTACGAATGCATTCACTCCACCATCCGCGTAGGTTAACCTAAATTGTATTATAAAAAAGCATTGCGATTAGCGCAGAGAGGATATCTTCAATTTAGCGTCCCTCCAAGAGCTTACAATCGACACTAGCATACGCTCAACGACTGTCAAAATGGCATCTTAGTGTTGGTTAACGTCGCTCCGCACACCCGCCCGACGTGACTGCAGCGAGAAAAATCTATTTTCACGAAACCACACCACATTCGATCGTTGCTTCTTCCTATCGTCACGGATTGCCTTTGGTGCACGAATGTGTTTCGGTTGACATCGGCATTAGTGCCAAGGGTACTGCCAGCTGCTACCCCATCGTAACGTCATCACCCACTATCAGACGCTTGATAATATAGCACACACACATCATGATGGATTGCACAGGATCATGCGCTAACAGAACACAATACAATTTACAGGCACGTACTCATCACCACCGGCGTTTGACATATTGGAAACGACCGAAGAGTACTCTTTTTTGCACTTTCTTTTCAAGGTTAGTACTTCAACCTCTCTGACTAACACAGCGTGAACGGGTAAAAAAAAATTGCCAAATCGATCTCACTCTTGGTTGATCTACGCAACTTTTTAGCGGCTTTTTTTTACAAGGACGATAAAAATTGCCCAAACGCAAACGCGACACGCACCCGGACGACCTGCCCGTAACTATAATACCGTGCTACTACTACCTCAGACATATTGCCCACCGACTGGGTTGCATTTTGCAATTGCAGTAGCTGCCACACAAAGCGATAAAGCTAAGAGAGTAGCGCGGGAGAGAAAATGCCTGCAGCAGCATGTTCAACAATTTTGGCAGACTTTACCGATCATCTTCAATGCGCGTGAAGATACTCTCCGCTTCTCTGCGCCACCCACGCGCTTGAACTAGTGAGAAAAGCGTCGTGAAACGGTGAACACGGAGGACGGAAAAACACAACTGCCCAGATTCACAAGCAGTTAACTGCTCGTGTTGCTACTAACGTTGCATTTCACATATGTGCTACCTTCCATCGTGTGCTGGCCCAATGCTGCTCTTCTTATTAGTAAGCACGTATTGCAACCGAGAGGGAGCAAGAAATGGGGGCGTTCCAAAAATATAGAACTCACCCGAATACGACCAGTTATCGCACGGGTGTACCCGAAAAAGGAATGTTTATCGAGGGGACTTTGGTGGTTTAGGTTCAGTTCGCCGGCTGATACAGGTCGCTTTGCAGTAGAAGCAAGTATTCGGAGCTGCTGCACCATCCACTCATAGACATCAACAGCCGGGGAACGTGGAACAAATCACAACACGGCCGGCGGCTGAAAAAAGCAACAAACACCAAACACGCATCCAAAAATACCAATACAACAACTTCGCGTTCGAGGCCGGCATGGTACGGAAATAGAATACGCGTAAACGGTACTCCGCCCCGCAGAGGATTACCGAAATCTGGAAATGGTTCACACGAGCTGAGAGTATTTCCATCGGAAGTGTCTGTATCGCGTGTTCTTCCAAGAAAAAAAACCCTTCCGCTCGACATCGACACGATTAGAGACTACTTTCAATTTAGCATAAACAGATGAGTTACGATACGCACTGTTCTGATCTGGATCCGGTAGGAAGAAGAGCAGATCACACTCGTAAATATTGTGGACGAGGCGATTTGTCCATAACTCAGAATAGGCAGAACCTAAGCTTAATCTCCAGCTGTGATGTATCTGGATTTGGGGTGGTAGTTCTACTAATATTACACACAAATCCCCATGCCTTCGAAAAACTGTTTCTTCCAAATTTGAACTTCAATCATAAATTCCCTGCTTCCTAACAAAAAGGGTGTCTTGGCTAAATCATGCAGCGCCATCTGTTGGTCGGTATTATTGTGGCCAAATGGAAAACTAACCGAGTCAATGCAGGGGTTTTGGTGTCTGCGTGAGAGAATCATATATAATAGCGTGTTTCAATATTGTTTTGATTAAACAAAATAAATGTATGTATCGTTTTTTGCACTGTAAATGGTCATATTTCAATTTCAAATTCTTTTATGCCAATTACATCCCAGAATCACTCACCTGTTGATCTCTGTTGATGTGACCGGTTGTGTCTTATATCGGTACGAATCCCGCCTGCTGAGTGCGGTGGACGAAGAACAGCTGGGACCAGCGGCACCACCACCTCCACCGCCATTCGATAGGAACTTCTCCATGTTTCGTATTCGCTCCGCTACCGAAATAATTGGTTTTTCGATGTTGGTCACCTGTGGTACGATCGGTGCGGCTGCCACCGAATCCGGATGCTCCAGCGAGCGTTGACTGTGAATCAGCGGCAACGCCGAACCGCCCGGTGTACCGCTCTCGGACGAGCTGGTACTCACAGCCAAGCTACCACCCATCGTTGCGTCGCTCTCCTCGACGTGACAACAACGCGTCCGCTTCGCCGGTGAATCAATCTTCAGAATGGAACGCTTCATATCTTCCGAGTCGGAGTTTTCTTCCCGCGAGCTCTTGCGCGAACTCTTTAGAATCGGTCGGATTTCCTCGTTCTCGGAGGAGTATTTCTTCTTCAGGATCGGTTTCGGCGTCACTGGTGCCTGGTGATCCGGTTTCAGGATTGGTTTGATGTCGTACGCTTCGTCCTCGTCCACCAGCAACATGTCCTGACAGATTTCGGCCGCTGCCAGTATTACCGCCTGCGAAATTGACACATGCTTCGGCGGTTCGCTTGGTGTGGATGTTGATGAGCTGTCGTTTTTCCTCTTCAGTATGCCGTGCGATATGCTGCCATTAGAGGGACCGGTACCAGCACCGCTGCCGGATCCACTTGCCAGTGAATTACGGCTCGTTCCACCGCTAGTACCACCGATACCACCAGACACGTCCTCTCTCGATTCGTAGCTCTTTTGCTTCAGGATTCCATGAGCCTGCTGCTGTTGTTTCGAGCTCGATCCGTCCTCGAAGCTATTGCGGCGCGTATGCTTCACCAATATTGAACGATCGTCCGGCGAGTGGCTGCGGCTGTAGCGGCTCTCGTCCAGCGAGCAGCGCTTCTTCAGTATGCCCTGCTTCCGGTTGGAACGGATCGGCGTATCGACAACACTCGGCGAGAACGTCACCGGGGACGCATTGCTAGACGCCGAGCTAGCAGCAGCCGACGATTCGACCGTTTTACGCTTCAGTATCGAGACGATATGGTTTGAGGATGTACCGGAAGATCCCGCACCGCCACCCTCATCCATGCTCTTTGCCCGCGAAATGGCCGACGACGACGTGCTGAGCTTTCCGACGCGCAGCGGCGACAAGCTTTTCCGCTCGAAGTGCTCCACCGAGTTCATTTTGACCAGCTTCTTCTTCTTCTCCAAATAGCCACCACTAGACGGGCGCGACGGAGGCCGATCGCTGAAGGTGCCCTCGTCATCGTCATTATCCCGTAGTACAATGATATCCGCTTCGTCGAGCGACTGGATCAACTGACTCTTGGGGCTATTCTCGATCACGACAAACTCGTCGTTGAACTGATTGTCGAACAGTATTCGATTCGCGGGACGCATTTCTTCCTCATGATCGTGATGATCGTCATCTTCACCCACATCGACAACCGCGATGTAACCTCTTGTCGGCGGTTCCTCTGCCACCACCATATCATGCTCTTCGTCTTCATCATCGTACATTGCTCCATTCGATCCTGAACACAATCCGGACGGACCCGCTTCCACGTTATCTACCAACGCTTCCTGCGAGCCCGTTTCCTTAACGACCAATGGCACTTGCAACTCTCTATCGTTATCCGTTTCCATTGCTTCCTGTTCATTGACCTCCGCACCCCGATCGACTATCGCTAATTCTTCCAGCATATCACTAACGTTGGCTACCTCTAGTGTGGGTGATTTTAAAATTTGACTAAATTTAGAATATTGACCAATCGAGGACGACTGCTCCTCCGATATTTCGTCTACGTCCTCTTCGGCAGGAGCCATTTGTACGGCAGCTTCCGCTTCTTCTTCCGCTTCCAAAGCTACCGATGCATCACCATCGCCCACTTCCGCCTGCTTTTCTCCCGGATCTTCCACTGGATCTTTCGGTTCGGGTTGTTCTTCCCTCGCTACGCTTGCGCCTGCCGGAATTATCTCCTGCACGGATATGATGTCGCCGCTGACCGCAGACTCGGTAGCAACTATCTTTAGCAAACGGTTCGTTCTCGATGGCGAAATCACTAGCTCACGACGTGCTTGTTCCATGTGATACGACAGCGGTGGGCTTCGTGACTGAGAGTTTGGCGAAGGGCTGTTGTTACCGCTTGAATATGCAGATAACCGGGAGCAGATGCGCACGGGCGAGGAGGAACAGCCTGCCTTAGAGGACACCGTCGTTTCTGGAGAGCCAACAACGGTGTTGGTGGCGCTGTGCTTGGGACTAGAGCGAGTCGAGGACGGAGGGCGGGGCGATATCGTCGGAGATTTTTCGGTCGACGAAGATGACTTCAGCGGGGACGAGCGATTGCTGGACGAGAGCATGTCCGGGCTGCTGTGGGGCATCTTTAACCGACGCTGATACCGGTTCGACGACGAAGATCGAGACGTTGCCGTGGATCCTAAAATGAGTGCAATACGGTATTAGTGTTTGTGAGCCAGCTTTCGGACGCCGTTTTTTTCGGAGGGTCACAAAGTTGCTACAACGTTCTACTCTTGCACTATTGGCGATGCTTCTAGTAAGGATCTAAATATTTTAACGTCTACCATAACTGGTTGAATATTATAAGCGATGCAATATTATTTACGAGTGAAGCTTTCCGTTACGTTTGTGAGTATTACAAATGAGTGGTAAATTAAAAAAAACAGATACAATTTTAAACATATAGATCAGACCCAATCAGGTCACAAAGTTGCATGCAAAAATAATCAAATGTGGCGAAGTAGTTATTATCAAATATTAGCTTTACATTAATTAGTGAATAATGTTGGAAAACATATTTTGGTTTGTTCGTAGGTTAGTAACACAGTAAAAAAAAACGGACACACGCTTAGCCAAACAAAATTTGATTCCAGACATTTTTTCGACTGGAGTGATTTTTTCTACCAAAACACATTTTTCTTTTTTCTTCTTTTACTCTCTTCTCTCTCTCTACTTTGCTAAAGGGACATAAATCTCACTTCACAAAACCCAGCCTCTATAGCTGTTCCTCCTATTTGGACAGAAGGAAGAGCCGCGCGGTAGGAATGTAGTTGGGGATGCACTTTCCGCAACGAAGGGAAACTCGGTCAAACTTACTTGCACCACCGGCCGGCTCGTCCGTCTGCGAGCGATTGAGAAAGGATTTCCGTTTAGCCGATTTATCTTTCTCCCCATCCGTCGACGACTTTACCGGACTCAACCCGCTTATGTCCTTTGGCAGTGTGGCGGTCACCTGCGGGCGACTCGCGTGCGTTCGCTTCATCGTGGACGTTCGCATACGCGGCGTACCGATAGGGTCTGGTTCCGATTCCTGCTGGACCTTCGGCGCTACCGTGGCTTCATTTTTGGACGACACTGGACGGTTAAAAAAAACTACTTCCCGTTGCAAGCTGCTAGTGGTGGACGGTTTCGGCTGCTCGCCAGGATCTTTTTCTAGGTTAAGAGATTGCATACAATCCACCAGTGACTTTTCAGATTCTTTCGCGAGAGGTTCCATCAGTGGTTTACCCACGTGCTGCTGAATCTTCCCGAGGGTGCTAGGCTTCAGCAGTACAGGTGGTTGACCGATCGGCTTCACCACACGTTCACCCTTAATCGTTTCGGTCGTAGTCTTCAGTCTCTGCTTCATGTTAACCGCAATCGACGGTATCAAGCGTTTGCCAGTGTCACTGCTTGTCGATACTGGAGCAGCGCTAGAAAGCACCTGCTTCGCCGGAGGTTCACGCTTAGCTGCAGCCATTGTGGACTGCAATTTGCTGCTGCTTCTACTCGTACCAGCAGCCATCACTGGACCATTACCGGTGGAATGTTTCGTTACTGTAGGACGCACGGTTGATGCCACAGCGGCTCGGGATGCTATCGGATTCGTAGCGCGATGGAATACGGCACGCTGAGATCGCTCGAGCTGCTGCTGCTGCTGTGGTTGCTGTCTAGGAAGATCTTCAGGAAGATCTTCTAGGAAGGCCGTTCCAGACGTCGACAGCGTCATCGATCCGGAGGACAATTTGGGAGCGCTCGATGAAGGTGATCGTTCCTTGTCTGAACGCGTCAATGCATTGTTCCCCACGGGAGATACAGAGAGAGTGTGCATGGTTGTGTGGTTGGTTTATTATCATATTACACACGCACACACAGCATTGCAAGGAAGAATCACGCGAGGAAGGTATTGTTGTTGGTAGTATTTGTTGGTTGGAATTGGTTTCGTAAGGTTCACCGGATTTGCATACCAATTGATGTACGGTGTGCCAATATGTTTAGCACAAAATTTGAAACAAAGTTGACAAACCGAAGAAAAGAATACAATAATAAAAGGAACAAACGATCATTAGTTGATGTGTGTATGTGTGGGTGTGTGTGTGTGTGTGAGTAGGGGGGGGAGGAGGGTGTATGTATGTCTTCAGGTGGATGTGCTGATTTTTGTAATAACAAGTAACGTACAACAATGCATCATGAATCGTGAAAGAAATATCTACAGCTAATATAAATATATCGATGACATAGCAACATTGAAAAGAAGTATTTGAGAACATGTAACTAATCACCAAAGAATTATCATGACGGATCTATATACAGCAGCAAATAATATGTACAGCAACGAAAGAAACTAAATATACTTTTGCATAGAACTAACCGATATTCAAGTTGATAGCAAATATGACGATCGTAAAATCGTAAAATCGATCGTAAAAAATAAAACCAATAACAAAGGAAAAGCAAAAATATTGAAGAAATCTAAATTAACACTAAATTATTAACAAATAATGGTATCGATAAACTCAGAGAAGATACCATATACGACTCAGTAAATGCGCTACTATTTTTGCATCAATGAACGAAGGTAGTAGGTTACTATTACGGGTTTTGAACTGCAGACAGTTGTGTCCGTTGGGTGTGGGTAAGAGTTCCTCGTAAACAGTTAGAAAAGCGGTTAGTAATTGTAGTAATTAAACCTATTACATTACTCTAGCAAAGCGCCTTGCAATGGCTGCAGGAAAAAAGAACAATTTCCATACATTCGCCGGCCATGGATATAATTTCCTTTCGTTTTATAAACAATAAACACCAGAAGAAAGCACTCTACATTCTGCAGCATAATTGTCTTCAAAACAAACATTTCTTCACGTACCGCATGCGTAGTGAAAATGGCATAATTCAACAGTAGCAACATGGAAATAAACATCATTCTTCATTAGCCATCATTGCGCCGAAAACGTTTCCCACCATTATCGGTGGTCACATTGGAAATGCTTTCGATTTCGGTCTCAATTTTGGTGAAGCCAAAACGAACCACAACAACGAATGAACGAAGCAAAACCAAAGGGGAAAAAAACAAACAGCACAATAGGTGAGAGTAATCTTTTCGAATCTGTGAAAATGCCACATGGCTTGTGGCTTAGTTGTCTGCAGAGAAGACGAAGATCCACACGAACAACCCTTGCGGTTGCCACCGTATAGTATCGTAACTGAGCGGGTTTAATGAGTTTCGCTTTAGCCTTAATTGTATGCCTCTCGAACTACCCGATCGGCACACTTAATTTGGTAGTTTAAAGCTGCCCGCCCATCTATACGAATGAGAACTTTGAACGCTGCTTGTGAAAGCACAACCGAGCAATTAACGCCCGGTAAAAACACCTTAAGGGATGTTAAAGTTTAAGGTATAAAAATTGCCCTTGCTTTCTTTTGGTTACTGTGTTCGGACAGGACAAAAAAAAAACGAGCAACTAGCAGGGAACAGAACGCACAAGAGAAACGCTACATACGGGTTAGATCGGAAGCAATGATGGAGAGAGCAAATGTGTAGCAGTGCATCAACAGTTAGCTGTATCGATTGAAAATGAAATTATAAAATGAATACACCAACCAACGTAATCGTAGTATAAGCAAATGGGTGGGTTAAATGCGAATAAAGAAAATATTAATGAATTTAGGATAGTGCTTTCAATAAACTAGTAAACCAGAACTAGAAGATACACTCCAACGTTTGGATGCAACAATTTCTACGTAGACTAAAAGCTGTCGGAAGACGACGAAATTTTGATGCGAACGTTACAGTATTGTCTAATTTGTTTGCCATTCCTATGACTTTTTTTCTTAACGTTTCATGAAGTGGTGCTATGAATGTGTGATAAAACGTACGACCTCATAGTTTCCAAACTTTCTACACACTAGTGAGACTTAATCCAAGCTATTTTGTGCGCTTCCTGGATCTCATCGGACTTACCGTGTGCCGCAGCCGCACGCAAACGAGACGATCGAGTCGTCCGTATCTGTTTCGTGGCCGCCGTAGTGCTATGGTGCAACGGCGAACCTTGCGTTGCATCGCCATTCGTTTGCTTTTCGTCTACTGAACGGTTGCGCGAAGTGCCGTTCGCTATCGGACGCGTTGGTACCGGTTTGGGCAGGGTGTTGCTACCGGCGGAAGTCTTTGAGGAGGATGATAACGTGAGCCCGGACGAGTGTGGACGTTTAATGCTGCTGCTGCTGCTGCTGGTCGGTTTGGATGAGGGTGGTAATAATGGCTGCTGCTGTTTGCTAAGAATTGCACTTGATGGAAGAGTATTCGGTGTTCTAGATGATGATCTACAAAAGGAGGGAACGCTTGGTTATTGTCAAATTACCGACAACTGGTCCATATACCTACCTTTTGCTAGGTTCCAGTCTTTCATTTTCATTCTCGTGGACATTGGTTCTTAAGTAAATGGCTTTACGTCTATCAGCTTTATATTTTGCTATTCTATCTATATCCTTCGCGGCGAACCCTGGATCGACCAGTACGGGTACGATGCCGGCGCTACCGGTGCTGCCCGTATCCGAGCCGGAATTGATGGCAGCACTGGGTGTTGCCCGCAGCGGCATTATGTTTTCCTTGCGCGGACGCACTCCAACACCTGTTGGTAGGCTGTTGGCTACGGGGG
>JXXA01003910.1:0-16169 GCA_000956255.1 Anopheles punctulatus | reverse complement strand
CCCGCCCCGGCCGTAACCAAAGCTATTGAGCTGGAAAATTGAGCTCGAAAACGAAAGCTTTCCTCTCACCGGCCGTAGTACCGGCGTGGTCCCTTCGGAAAACCGCTTTTCTTTTCCTGTTGCTCCGATGCTCACGGTGACCGGTGGTGGTTCAGGTTAACGCGAATTATGTGCGCTTCCGTTACATTCGGAACTTGGTGGCAGCAGCATAAAACTATACTCAACCGATTGACCGCAACGGGAGCGCAGTGCATAAATTTGCTGTGCTTTGTTGGGTGTTGCTTGTTTGCTCATTTAACTCGAATGCAAAAGTTCCCTTTCCCTGTCGCGGTTGATCGATTATTACTTTCCAAAGCGATGCCATCACAATGATCGCGCGGGCATTCAATCGCTTCGCTCGCTCGACATTCACTAATTGAATAAACATGTTTAAATTTTTTCCTTCCTTCCTTCCGTTTGTTCAGGCCAACAACGTCTAGGAACACCAAATGGCTACAGTGGGAGCAGGGAAGGGAATACGCCACCCCAAAACGATCCCGATTACAAGTATGGTCGGTTCGATGCAAGCGCGTTACACATAGCGCACGCCCTGAAACAGACAGAGATTCAAAAAGCCTACGACAAGCCACGCGAAAAGCCCATCGATTACTATCTGGTGAGTGTCCCTTTTTTCCGGTTGGCAATCAGTGTTGTATTTACGAATGTTTGCCGTCCTCCTTGCAGGCGCGCGATGAGCAAGCTAAGCTGGAAATGAAGCATCGAAAGGAGGAGGACGATCTTTACAGAAAGTTTGCGCGCAAGCGAGAAGAGGAAGATCGACGGATGCAGAGCGAGATTCAGGTGTGTTTTTTTTTCTTCTTTTGCAATTCATCGTAAAAACAATCGTTCAGCATTTTATTGTGGAACTGTTGCATTTTGCAGGATGAGTGGGAAAGAGAACTGCAGCGATTGGCGCACAAGTTCGAGAAGGAACTTACCACGAGCCGGCGATCGCGCGAGGATCAAAACATCCTCACGCTCAAGCACGAGCAGCAGAAAGAGGATCTGGAAAAGAACATGACCATCCGTAAGACGAAGAAAAAGGAAAGCCTGACGCGCAAGCTGCTCGAACACGAGCGCTCCGAAACGGCCGCCTTGGTCGATCGTCAGTCGAGCGAAATGTTGGAGCTGATCAGCGTGCGCCGAAGCGAGTACATGCAGAGTGAAAGCATATTTCTCGATGACGACATCAACGAGACGGTGGTAGCGATGGAGTATCCGCTCGTGGCACCGAAACCGGCCCCACCCGCCCTGAGCAAGTTCCAGGTGTACAACGATCCGGTCGAGTTTCAGGACGTGGATCAGATCGCGATCACGGTGGCGCAAGAAGACCAGAAAACGTTCACCGACTTGGTGCGCCAGTTGGTTGGCCGCTGCACCTCGGACATCGAGAAGGCACGCACGATCTTCCGCTGGATTACGGTGAAGAACCTGAACACGATGACGTTCGACGATAATTTGCGGGGCGACACACCGATGGGCCTTCTGCGGGGCATTAAGTACGGCACGGAAAGCTACCACGTGTTATTTAAGCGGCTCTGCAGCTACGCCGGACTGCACTGCGTGGTCATAAAGGGTTACTCGAAGAGCGCCGGGTATCAACCGGGCGTGAAGTTCCAGGATTCAAGGTAAGACCATGCCCTGGGCCCAAGGTGGTGTTGGTGATTGGGGTGACCCAATAACGGGAGTTCCTATGACACTCTTCGGTTTGTTTTTTTTTTACGATACACCATTCGTGTGGCGGTGTCGCTTCAGCCATCCGAAAAATTCCAGATTCCGCAACTCGTGGAACGCCGTGTACGTGGCGGGAGCGTGGCGATTCGTGCAGTGCAACTGGGGCGCCCGGCATCTGGTTAACGCGAAGGAGGCGCCCAAAACGGGGAAGGGCAAGAACGACAGCCTGCGGTACGAATACGACGATCACTACTTTTTGACCGATCCACGCGAGTTTATCTACGAGTTTTTCCCGCTGCAAGAAGAGTGGCAGTTACTGAAGCGACCGATCACGCTGACGGAGTTCGAGAACCTACCGTTCGTGCGGTCGCTGTTTTTCCGCTACGGGCTCCATTTCGCCGACGATGGGTACGGCGCAGTAGTCTACACGGATGATACGGGTGAGTAGTAGCTTGATTGTAATTTGATAGCTGACGTCCAGCGTGTTTTACAGTGCTTGGATTGGTTTTTAAAATATTGGTTTGGTTTTGACAAAGTATGCCATGCAACAAGGCATTCATACACAAAGTGACTTAAAATTCATCCTAAATATGTTCAGTTCATCGCTCATAGAATATTGTTTGCTATACCAAACCGTTGTTTGATTGATCGTTTGTACAATTTATCATTTGTTATTTCAAATACATCGCATATTAATCTCCTTACGTTTTCATACAGTACAAAAATCAATAATCAATGTGGTCTTTTTGCAGGTGCAGCGACCGTACGAATAGCGATGCCGTCCGATATGCAGGGATGTTTGATTTTCCACTACAATCTTAAGTTTTACGATAGTGACGAAGACTCGTTCGATGCTGTTTCCCTCAAGCGGTTCGTTATGCAGTCAGTCATCAGCAATGTGGTAGCATTCCGGGTACACGCGCCGTGCTCTGGTGCGTTCCTGCTCGACATTTTTGCCAACGCAGTTACGCCACAGGAATATCTTACCGGCGAACCGATGAAGTTCAAAAGTGTGTGCAAATTCAAGGTAACCGGGTGTTCTCAGTTAACCAAGTAAACTCATTGTGAATAGAGACTGTATCGTTCTCGTATCATTTTTCGTTAGATTTGCTGTGAGGAACTACAGACCGTCATGGTCCCTCTGCCTGACTGTGCCAGCGGAGAATGGGGACCCACGAAAGCGACCAGATTGTTTGGTCTTATACCAATTACTCATCCGGTAAGCCCATTCTTAGCTCACTTGCACTTGTTAGCCCTTAAATGTAATCGATTATGTGTGGCATGTGATTGTTTTAGGAACCACTCATATTCGCCGGACGAGCGATCGAACTGCAGTTCCGCATGTCGCGACCGCTCACTGACTTTATGGCCACGCTGCACAAAAATGGCATCGAGGAGAAGAAACTTTCGAAATACGTTCAACAATCTATTATTGAAGATATGATCACTTTCAATATAAGGTACGAGTAGAAAATTGTGTTAAGAAGCAGCAAAAGCTGATTTTATATTTTTCATTCTCACTTTTCATTACAGTTTTCCCGAAGAAGGACAGTATGGCCTCGACATCTATACCCGGGAGGTTGGTTCGGTTTCGCACAACAATAACTCTTCCAGCGAAAAGCATCTACTCACGCACTGCTGCAAGTATCTGATCAACTCATCGAAACGGAACTAAAGGTTTGGTCCGTAAGGCCACATGCGACACTAACAGTAGGAGCCAATGGGTGCAAAATGCCTATTACCTTTTTCGCGCTTTTTGTCCCTCACAATGCCTGCAAACATTCTTACGCTGTACATATTGAACTCACCGTCTACCCTAACCATCTCTCTACCCTAACCTCCCGGAGCGCAAACCCACAAGAGAAGGGTAATGCGTAATCGAGACGAACGTTATCATGAACTGTTGTATGATTACCGTAACATAATTTGTACTTATAGCTTAATTGTGTTTTCTTTTAAATAATAAACTTGTTACAAATTTATCCTACCTGAAGCTGAGAAGTGTGAGCCAACCAATTAAACATCCGAAACCTCAGGCCATCATGTTATATCTGTAGGTCGACGTTTACCTTGTGGTCGAGCTCTTTTTGATGAGCTCGAATAGAATCGAACATCTTCTGTTCATTCGCCATCTGCTGCAGTAAATGCTTACGCTGCGTCTGTATTTCTTGGTACTTCGCACGCATGGTTTCGATATTGTAGATAAGTTCCTGCAACGTAAGGCAATAATCTCTCATTAAAAACCAAAACATAAAAACAATTAACACCGTCAATGATGGATCACACGTACCTCGGTCCGTTCCTTTTGAAATCCTAGCTGGTAGCGGTAGAACTTAAGCGACATTTTCAGTTTGTTTACAACCAGTGGACGAACCTGCTCGTTGGCGGATTTGCCCGTTGGACGCCACATTTTCGTTGTAGTTCCTGCAGCCTTCGTCTTCATCTTTTCCAACACCTCTATGTTCGCGTCTATTTCGGATTCATCCCAAAGTCTGTTCACTTTCGATAAAAGCGCTTCCTGCAAGCCGTTGCGGAATTCTTGTACCGCCAGTTCGAGGTCTTTCTCGTTTGCGAAGAACTCTTTAAACTCATCGAATCGGGCTGTACTGTGATGGAACTTTGGTTAGATTCACTCACTAGGGCTGGGGTATGTGTACTAGGATGCTTACCTTATTCCTTTAACTAGCGATATGTAAGATTCAACTATTTTTTGTCTACAACTCGTTTTATTCGCTGCTGTAGCCATTTTGGTGCACTTTTGAATACGGTCCGTGTTTGTTAACGGCTGTCACAGAACTATTTGTTTACAGTGCATGATTGAAAAGCTAAAGGTCTCTGGTGCTCGATTAGCTATTCGTTTGTTGTAGTTTTTTCTTGTTTATGCATGTTTTATCACACCATTTACAGGAGAATGTGTTATTTGAGCAATAAAATATTATTCAACGTACACAAGCGATCAAGTTAAATGTCTTCAAAAGCGTTGAAGAAAAAAAAGATTCTTCACTGACAGTTGCCCGCTGACGAGTATTGTTGATGTCTGACGACAAAAAAAGAAACCTTTCTTTGGGAAAGTTTGTTTGTATTATCTCCCAGCAGCTTTAACACGTCCACGACCCTCAAGGAACCCGAAAGAAAGGAAAATGAATGCCGTGATTCATCATCTGGAGCTGAAAATCGTCATAGAATGAAGCGCCAACGGTAAGTGTCGTGAAGATCGAGGCGAATCATGTGGAACGCCTATGCTCATCCGCTTGTTGAAACTTCAGGGTCAAAGCTGTTGGATCGAGCAGTAGTCATGTTTACGTGGAGGAACCGTACAATGAGGACGGGTACGATTTGCCACTAGCGCAACATAAACCAGCCCCTGTCGAAAAATGGCTCGAGGCACAAGTAATGTCGGGTGATACATTGCAAGCGATCGCGCTTCGCTTCAATTGTTCGGTAAGACCCTTCTATACGATCTCACCCTCTTTCTATGTGCAGTATAACCTTGAGATCCTTGGTGTTCTTTCTACCTTGACAGATACCTCAGTTGAAAAAACTCAACAAAATTGACAAAGACAATGAAATCTTTGCACGACAAGTAATCCGCGTGCCGGTAACACCACACTCCATACTGTTGGAGACGCTTCCGCGCGTTCACACGAGCGGAAGCAGCAGCCCGAAAAACATCACAACCACACAGCCGAGCGTGAGTTACGCACCCGCGGTGACGAAAGCTGTGCTGGACGAGAAACTAATACTCGCGGCCGTGAGTAATGCCTCGATCCAACCGAGCAGCAACGCTGCCACACAATTTCCCCGAAAGTCTTCCGGAAAACACAGGGATCATGCGACTGAGCGTTCGAGCGAAATCAACCTGCAGGGCGAGGATGACTATGAGGACGAAACGCTTTCGAGTCAACCGCTACTTCTCAGCGGCGAGTACGACGAAAGTTTTCCGCAACCGCGATCTCTGCGATTGCCGGCAAACGATTTTTCGTGCAATGGAAGCGATTGTGATATTTCCTGGATTTGTTTGCTCGTCTTTATCCTAGCGCTTTGCTTTGCAATTCCACTTATTTATGTAGTGTATGTGGCGGAACACATAGAAAAATATCATCACGATAGTTTTAACGTTAACCACAGTGTAAAGCTGTGACCCAAGCCCGCATTCCGACGGGACGGTATTCTACTTTCTTTTTTTTTTTTTAGTTGGTTCGTTCTGTAAACGGTATTCGAGATTCCCGCGCGGTATGGCATGCACGAGCGGTGTCAAACATCTGTAAGAAGAGTGCCTTTTACAACTGTTGATTAGCTCTTTAAATAAAATGATATTTTCTCCTGCAAACCAAACTGCAACGCTCAACCTGCGTGATTTTTAAACAGTAGCCGAACGATTGAAACTGAAACACACGAGAACTAAACTATACAGTTTTAACCTTTCATTTCGAATTAATAATCTATTCCATTGAACAGAAAACAACCGGTATTTGTGTCAACATAGTTAATTTATATGTAAAAAAAAACTACATAAATGGACTTCTGGCTCTTAGAAAAGGGTGAAAAATGCAAAAAATCAGTCCTTGTATTTATTTCTTTAGTTGGAAGGCTCGGAATCGATATCGTTAAATCTTAAACACTTGTCAACATATTAATGCTAATTTCTTAAAATGGAAGACCCAATCCCACTATCACGATCATCCGGCACAGGTAAGACAGATGCGAAATGCCAATTCGACCATGTTTTGCGGTGCATCGGCCCGATGACAAACGTACAGCTCCTTCGCGGGACTGTGAAACAAGCGTCCAATGACCCAAAACTCGACACGTTCTCCGGAGCTGTGATCTTTCGGGACCGACAGAAGCATACCCTGCTCCTTGATGGCCACCAGCGATCGCTGTGTGTTAAGCTTGCTCGACTCTCGCGCCAATAGAGTGCGGAACTTTTTCGTATTCTCGAACGTTGCATGAATGAGGGTGCAGGTTTTGCGGAACAGATTCATTACGATATCGTTTTTCACGTTCGAACTGTTGCACGTGGGAGCGAGGAAGTATCCATCGCCCACCTCTAGCTGAACGTAGTAGAATAGTAAGTTATCCACACCGGTCGTGAGCTGCGTTGGAACGAGCTCCGAGAACTCTTTGCACCGGTTCTCCGATAGATCGGTGATGTCGAAGCTGCTGCTACGCTGGCTACTGTCCATGCTCTGACCCCAGTCGGAATCGTCATCATCATCTGGTTCCGCATTCGGTTCCTCCCTTATAGCCTGGTTCTTGATCGAGCTGGATGCGTTTGACTCCTCGTCGTGGTTTCGACCCTGCGCTCGATCATCAACGTTCGATGCTTGCTCGCCGGTCTGTTTGTTACCTCCGTTGGTTGGAATGCATTGCGGACGTCTGTTTGAGTCGATCCAGATACGAATTAGGTTTTCAATACCGGTCGATTTGAAGTAGCTCAACATATCCTGTATTTCATCCACATACCGCGAGAATGATTTGTTGTGCGTTGTGTTGGTCGGAACTTCCAGTATCACCACCATCAACAGGTTTCCGATCGATACGAGCATCAGATAGGCGTCGTTCTTTTCGTGGAAACCGTCTTCACAGTACTGCTTGGGATAGAACTTCCTCCAAATGGCCATGTTCTTCACATCCGTGGTGGTAAGTATCTCGAAGACGCCTAAATTTTTCAACATCGCTTCGACGTCCATCATATACTCGCCACTTAGATGGGTGCAGATCAGGTGCTGCTTGTAGTACAGTGCACAACCGATCACGGTAAGTAGACAGAACAGATCGACGAAATCATCGTTCCAATTGCGATAATCCATCGCTTCTAATTCGCCCAACGCATCATCGATACGCAGCTGAATTTCTTTCGGCAGCGGAACAAAGTGCGCCTGAGCAAACGTTTTCTCGAACTTGTCGCAGTTCCTGTTCGCTTTGATCGAGTGCCGTATCATTTCACAAAGCTGCATCAGCTCCGTTTGCTGTTCGATGGGTCGGTTGAAGATGTTCGGGCCGCTCTGGTACAGTGCGTTCAAAAACCGGCATATCTGTTCACTTTTCTGCTTCACGGCAAACACCGATGAGTATTTGGAGCTAAAACCAAGCAGCAGAATGCCATCTTCGAGCACGGTATACGTTGTGTAGTACAACACGTTTTTGATCTTCAAATTTGTCATAATCGACTGCTGGTTGAACGATTGATTAAAAATGGAATGCAACGTAACGAAGCTTCCGCGCGAGTTGAACAGATAGTTGTTTTCGCGCGTCGGATAGCAAAACTTTACGTCCAGCTCATCGTTCTGGGTGTATTCCTTCGAGATGTAGATCATACTGAAAATGAGATCGTTGTTGCTCATCGATTGTATGTCCTCCTTGTCAAACAGAGTCTCCTGACTCTGGATCAGATCCATAAAGTTCGTTATCTTAATCTCGATCGCATTACTAATGTCGGGTTCAATCATTTCGAAGAACGATATTTTGATGATCGTCGGTATTTTGGTCGATCCTTCCAGAAGCGACTCAAAGTTGTCCACCGTTACCTGCTCGGTATCGATCGACTTAATCCAATCTTTCGACTTAACCAGCTTACTCTTAGCGAATACCGAGTGCTCCTTGATCTTGTCTACCATTAACTTGCGGCCGTCTGGGAATAGGCTTGTCGTTAATCCCAGGATCGTTTCGGTCAGTGGTAACACCTCCTTGAGCGGGACATTCTTTTTCGGAGCGATACTGATGATCACCTCCTTCTGTATGCCATTAATGTGCTCTTTCTTCGACGTATCAATCACGCTCACGCGAAAGAGCTTATGTTTGCCCTTGTCCTTTTGGCCGAAGCGCGAGAGGATACTTTCCTTCTTACGTATCGAAAGACGACGATATTCGTTGCGGAAAAACAGGTCATCGTCGAAGACGGCTGGCTTTGCATGGCAAACCAGATCGAACTTGACGAAGAACAGCGCATTGTCGACGATGTACTGAGCCCACTCGTGCGATCGCGAGTCGCAACTACTGTCGCTGCAGTCCGAGGATGCATTAGATTGATCGTCGGTCCATACTTGAGATTCTTCATTCATTGTAAACTGGGTAACGAAGTCACACGACAATGAAGTAAAAATTACAAATTCACATAAACCCTCGTAGCTAACATTGCGTGCGTTGCACTATTCGAAGTTTTGTTCTAGCAATTATTTGTTGACATCGCAATTGTTGACATCGGTTCGATATGTCGAGGTAACTATATACTCCGCTATGGAATCCTAGCAATCTTGGCATTTGCATAGTCCTACCCCATGTTACGGTCTCTTTCTTTTTCATAGCGTTTAAATAGAGTCATCCAGAAAAACGAAAAATGAAATCAGGTTTTTTGTTGATCTTGCACGATGGTTTTTCTTTTTCTGCATCGCAGAATAGCCTTTTCACTATAGTAGAACTGATCAGGATTGTAAATCCTTCGCCAGATAATCCTCTAGTCGTTGGTGTGAAATACTCTTTTCGTGCATCTCGGTCCTTCGCCTCATTTCGTTCAATCGGTCCGAGTTCGGAGCAGCTCAAGAGGCTGGGTAATCTGCTCGAATTTAATTTTTGATTTTGACAATTGTGACAGTTGTTTTTGACACGCTTTTTCTCCAAGGTTGTGTTTGTAAGCCACGCCAAGCTTTGCGGGAAAAAAGTGTGTGTTTTTTCGAGAAAAGTAACAAAACAAAGTGGTGCAAATTTGCCGTTGTCTCGCTACTGACAAAGGGGTAAGTGCGTGTGATATATTTTCCATTTTCCTGGTGTTTAAATAACAACTGCGGCATCTGCAATGGAAACCCGTGCGTACACGCCGGTTCGTGGTACACGCTGCCGAGCGAACAAAAGCGAACGCGCGAGACGCAAGAACCGCCGTGATGGCGCCGCAGCGACATTATCCTTTCGACATCGACCAAGGAAAACGTGCACTTGAAGGTCACTGCGAACCGGTTCCTTCATCTGGAGTGAAGGTGGATTGTTCCAAGAGCGCGACCCCTCAAGGTCCTGCTCAAAAATTGGAACTGTTGTGAAACGTGAAGAATTTGTTCAAGTTATGCAATGTGTCGCGTTCGGGAATCAGCGTTCTCGCTATCCGCCACCGACCAGGCGCACTTGGAGAAAGTTTCTTCCGGACACGCGGTGCTTTCACGCAATGGCGTAGCAAATTCGAAGAAAAATGGCGAAAAGCACCGTCGATGTGTTCCACATGTCGCGGACGTCTATTCAAGCGTTGCTCAGCATAGTTTTCTTCCCGCTTGGGATAATGCTTCGGACAGGAGAAACCCCATCATTGATGATGCATTTCGGGTACACTTGAGTTCAGCAAACCCAGTTTTTGCTTCACTATGATACCACTCCCGAAAAGGGTTATGTAATACTCCGTACGAATCTGGCATTTGAGATTTTGGATAAGCCAAAATGTGCGAATACTGTTGTGTGCGTCAGTAAAAAGTAAAAATATGTGTCATGCCCGTCGGTGGAGGCGGACCGGAAGAGCCGGCACATAACGGGACCGAGTGTACTCCCGGCCGTGGTAGTGGGCAAGAGTTTTGGTTTTTATTTATTTTCTTTTACATTTTAGTGGGTCAAATTTCGAGACGTCCGGTAAAACATTCCGCGATCTCCTCAACGGGAATATGTAAATGATGATCAAATATTTACGGTGTCGTCGTTGTCTTCTGTAGAATATGTTCAATGATGATGGTGCAGGCAGCAGGCTGTGCTAAGTGTGTTTGTGTGTGCGCGTCTTTGTGTCGTCCCGGAATATTCGTCTAATAAGCGAAGATTGCGGAGAATGTATAATTGTAATGCGTGTCAAAATTCCGGACCGTGTTCTAACAAGGCACGAAAATATGTGCTAAGATGCGTGTCGGAAACAGTGTGACTCACAAGACGTTAGTTTTACGGTCCAATTTCCGCATAGTGTGTGCGTATGTGTAGTAGCCAGCAACCAAACACACCAGACTAATACCGAGCGAAAGAGTAGGTCATAAAAAATGAAGTTCGAATCGATTTTCTCTTCCTTTGTGGGTAGCAAAAAAAAATCGTACATCTTGCGGGAAGTACTGCTTGATCTGTTTACGAATGTTGCTGCTTTCAGTTTTTTTAACTGAATCAACGTAAATTTCGTTTAAACAACTGTACCGATTGATATGAGCTGATAAGAAAATTCACTCACATCTCTTTGTCGGAATTGTCTTTTGCTGTATGTGTTTGAACTGTGGGACTTTTTAGTTCGACCAATGTAATAAAATCATTGAATTAAAGTTAAAATTGGGATTTTTTTCCTCGCAGTCCTTAATCGCAGCAGTGTGAATCGTCAAAAAAAGGTTTTTTAAACTTTTCATTCCACTGTTACAAAATGATTTGAAATGTTCTCACATTAATGCTCTGTTTTTATACGCTCCCATACGCTCACTGTTTATTTCCAAATTAGAAAATAACGATTTTATAAACGTTTTAAAAGGCACAACAACCATGTCGCAACCATATTGTTGCCGTAAACTATCACGAAAAAGTACTGAGAGATTTTTCAAAACATTAAAAATCTTCTCGGATGGAGTGTATTCTATCCGGTTGGGAAGATAAAATTGACCGCAAGTTATTAATCGATAGCTCCATTAAAAAGTGAGCATTCCCACAGCCGTGTAATCGATGGAACAAGTCTAACATGACAGTTACATAGCAAGCACTGCGTGTTTGCGGCATGTGTTGGTACATTTTGCTTGTCCAAGCGCGCCACTAATATGTCCACGACCGGAAACATACAAAGATAACTTCCACAGGTGTGGAATGAGGAAACTCTATGTTCTATCGTATTCCTATCGTCGCTAGAGCGAATGGATGTGTTGCCCACATGGTTCCCCTTAATCGGGGCTATTGGCCAGCTTCGATAGGTGAACAATAGGGCACGAAGAGAAGCTTCTGTCGTGCTGTCGCTGCCGCCGCCACCATGGCAACCGATTTGTTTTGACACCGGAGGAGAAATGTCAAACATTTGCCGGTGCAGAGTAAAAAGATAACCACCCGAAGAGTGCGGCTGTGTGGCGCTTGGCTGGCCAAGGACCGCTGCGACCCGGACAGGCTGGCGGCATTTGTCCATCAATTTTGCTATTACATACATAATACACACTGGCGTGAATATTCCTCTTTCAACAGTGTCATGAACGCACCATACGCGCTCGCGATGTTGTGAGACGCACGGACCACAGGCATCGTCGACGGATACGGCGGATATATCAGGAATGGTAACTTTCTTTTTATGTATTTGAGCATAATGCCCGTTAAAGACGAGACGGGTTGACCATTGCCTGATGTGCTTGGCGAAGAGATCATTAGTACAGGAAGGAGGAGCAGCGAGATGCGGAGAATTCTATCATTTGTCTTCGATTGAAGTCGCTTGTGGGGAGCATGGAGGAAAAGAAAGGACAACATGGGTTCTGCTTTATCGATGCAAATCATTCCGTAAGAGCACATATTACGCTAATTGTAATGTGGTTGTGGCGGTGGGGCAACGCGGGGAAATGTATCACATAAGGCAATCGACGATTGTGAAATAATGGTTATTACATAACTTTACAAACGGAATAAAAGTACTCGATCCTTTGCAAAGATGGGCTTTTATCTGTTCGATTTCCCCCGATTAATAACAATCAAAGATACAAATCGCCTGGCGACTACTTCCAGCAGCATGTTTGAGAGGCAAACTGTAAAAGGTTTTGCAATCATTATGGCTATCTATTGGATATCTGTCGTTTATAAAAGAATGACATATCCTACTTCACTCTTCACGCACACAGCGATCGTTTCGAAATTGGAAAAAAATTAGCATTTCTTAGCAATTTCTTTGTTCTGTATTGCATTTCTTTTGCCAGCGTCGGTCGGAAACACATGGCTTATTTGCGCCTATATATGGAATGAATTATTCATTTATATTTTGCAATAGCAACAGCCATGAAACTTCGCCCAGGTGGTTATGCATTTTTCAGTAGTATGCTTACTTGCAAAAACCAAATAATTATTTTAGGAAGATATCGACTCTGGAATTTTCTTCCAATTTTTGCAATTGAAGTTTTTTCTTTGATAATTTTATATTTCAAGTTTTTCTTACCAAGCCAAATTCGAATTGAAGCGATAGATCAAAAGCGATAAGAAAGTTTCTAGGCTAACTGGCCTAATAATCCTTATGAAGTTTTTTTTCTTTTGCTCCCAAGAGTGATCATTGTGAATTATAATTTTCAATTTATGCCAACTTTGTCATGTAATAACATTTTTAAATACTGAAAAATCATATTTGGAAGTGTATAAATTATATGATATTTTGCTGACACACGGGAATTGGTAAGCTGTAATTAGAATGTTTGGGATTAATTGAAACTTTCAATGAAAAGAGCAGATGAAATAGTTTTTACCTACATACGACTATTATATTATTATATCGCCATTGAGCATTACATATTTAGTCAAACGTACGATTTCAACAATTTTCCTTACAACCTTACTATTTTAGTTCTATACTAATTTTCTTCGTTTACTTTAGAGCATCGGTTGATCGGTTATGCAACGGAAGTGTAACAGATTCAAATTGAAAACACAAATTAAAACTAATCGGTTTTCTGTGACGAAACATTTCCCGAAGGAGATCTACATTCTTCTCCTACGATACAGCGAAGCAGCGCGGGCTACGAAAGCGAATGATCATTACCATACACTTTGTGGTATAACGAGCCACGGGTGCTCTGGTCAACCACCACTGCCACCACAGCTTCACTAAAGCATCAGCTGGCGGTTCGTTAAATCGCGGTCGTGTTCGTAAAGCAAAGTGCTGCGTAAGCACACCCAACGGCGGTACCAGCGACCTACACCTGTACCGTTGGAATTTGTGTGATCCCGTAGTGTAGTGTAAAAGTAAACGAAGGCCCACCGGATTCTACTCCCCCTTAGACGACGCGTCTTCGCCCACTGCCTTCTCCAAACCGGAGGCGCCCGAAGCAAAGAGACGACGCATGGCGCAGTGATCTCTCGCCGGGGCAGATTTGCGGGGGCAGCTATTTTACGATCTTGCCTGCCTGTTTTGTTTATCCTTCGTCAGTATACGAGACGAACGGATTAAGCCGTGCGCGCGTAACACGAACGAGCAACCCAAACGACGCTTTTAGTCGATTTCAGTGGGTCAAGTGGTGCGAAAGATCACTCAGCACGGGGCGCATCGTATCAAGCGGAAGCTACGGAAGTACAAATCCGCAATAGTTTTACGGCTTCTTCGTTACAATTACTACGGTATTTAAATAACTTGAAATCATATTTAGATTCAGATTTAAACAAAAAGGAGAACTCCGCTATTAGCCATACTCTAATGGCGGATAAAATAATGTTGTTCCATTTAAAATGTTTAAAATGTGTACAGTGGCCCCGGGTGTCATGTGTTTGCACTGTCCTATTTATTGCGGTAATGTCGTCGGTATTGGTATTGGAAAAGAATATTCCTTCTATCAACCGTTCTCCCCCCGCGACGCACGCTATTAGCCGTCGATGGTGGTGAAAAGAGAAAAATAAATTACCAGTTTCGAAGTCTGCTGTCTGCGGGGTCTTGGTGTTGCTTCTGCTGCTGGGTACCTCGTGGCACTATGTGGTAATAGTTTCGTGGCATGTGTAATGATTAAGTTCCGGCCGAGGGGGAGGGCAAATCGTCAACGTATCCTTGCACTCTCCATCCGGACAATTGTGGCCACATAATGGAGAACAAAACAAAAAAAAACGACGGAAGAAGGGTATACGAGGAGTGCGGCGAAAATAGATAGTCACTTACGTGTACCAATGCCTGGTGGCCAGAGTCTAGCTAGTAAATATGTCCCACGAAATGATAGTCCTAGTAAATGGTGTCCGAACTTCCCCTTCGATGCTGTTGAAGCACAAGGGTTGTCGATGTGTGTTACTTGCGTTCAGCATATTTATCCGATGGGGTCCAGAAAAATTTATCAATAAATATGGGTCCACTTCAAGCGCTTTGGTCAGTTCTACATTTCCGGTGCATCCAAATGGTTCTTCGGCTTCGATCTGCCGCTGTGGCGTAGGAGGTCTTAGGCGTTAGCCGTTTATAGTAGCAGTGACAAGTGAAGCAGAAGCGTTGCTTTCGTGTAAAGTGTCTTGTATTGTAATATATATATATATATAGATTGTGGTATATATATATATTGATCCTCTCGTCGAGTTGAGGATCTTAAAGCTCGCCGATCGTTTGATTAATTGCATAACCTCTATTGGGACATGCGTTAGGTATATAGACAATTTATATTTGTATTTTCAGTAGCGCGACTGTAGTGTTATTGTTTGTGATAAGTTGTTGAACTTTGCATAGCCCTTTTCATTCGATTTACGTCGAGAATATTACTGTTTCAAAATGAAAGTAATAGTCCGATGGTCATGGGACGACATTTCTGGAGGTGTTGATAGATTTGGTGTTTGTCGCGTAACAAGTTTTACGCACAATTCTTGTTTGTTACCGCTTCGATCGTCGTTGATCATGTTTCCTTATAAGCTGATCTAAGGTGACAATCTTCGTGTTGTTGATGTAAGATACAGAGAGTGAAACCTACGCTGTATTTTGAGTTAAGAGATACTGCGTTTAAGCGTAGGGTGACGATTGTAGGGTGGAATCAATTGATTTTTTTGCTGTAGCATATTTTTATTATAGTTTTAGATGTTGCAAACATACTCTACGATTTACGAGCCACTTCCGTGGTTGAAATTCTTTTTTATAAAACCGTTAAACATTTTTTGTTCGTTTTTTCTCCTTTTTAAAGTTATAAAATGAAGCGCGGAAACGAAGATGCCAGCGATGGCGTGAATGAAGATCAAGTGTCAACAGAGCAGGACGGCTCGAACGATGAGCAGAGCGCTAAAAACAATGCTCAAGCAGAGGATTCATCCGATTCCAGCACAAAGTCGTCCGTGAAACGAATGCGTTCCGAGGAGCAGGAGGTTCGATTGTTAATTCCGAGCAAGGTAAGTGCGAACCACGACACAATCCACCGGCAGCACACGAAACAGTAGCTGTAATTCTAATGATTCGTATCCTTCTACCATTCCATGCGCATTGCTCTGGCGGCGAATGTATGAACTCTGCTCGTGATCTCGTCCACCTTCCAAACTACAAGATGGCGGGAGCTATCATAGGAAAGGGCGGTCATAACATCCAAAAGCTTCGCACAGAGGTATGGCTAAATACATTTATCGGTTTCTTTCGTTGATCTATGCAAACTAATGGACACCTAATTTAATTTGTTCTGTTAACTCGTTAAATATTGTTCCTTTTTTCTGTACTCTGCTTTCATCGACCGTCGGGCACACTGTTATTAGTTAACCAAATCTTACTCTCTTTACCTCAAATAGTAGAAACACAAAATCAATACAAAATCATTGTTTCGTAGATGGGGGCAAAAGATACGATTTTT
>JXXA01003908.1:0-16197 GCA_000956255.1 Anopheles punctulatus | reverse complement strand
TAAGCGTATTTTTTACCCTCCCATTCGAACCTAACGGAAGGTGCGATGAAAGACAATGTAGAGAAAGATTGCTGTAACCGGAGCATAGGTTTGAATATTTATGAACCACACGAATCTGGTTGACGGGTGCTTCGGTTCGGGTGATCGTTACTTTATTCTGATTTTTGTTTTCTGCATACGATTATGCGTGCCGCGACGACTAACCTTAGCGGTGGGCTACATAGCTTCACTTCACTAGGAGGAAGTAATGCAGCACAACTGGCTTGTTCGATCGACTTCTAATGGCCCAGTTTGGTGGGTGCGTTGGAATTTCCAATTCGATCCAATCGACACGGCGCGTCTCGGGTTTGTTCTTTCGCACCAATCATCGCACATGGATCTGGTGCTACGCGTTCTGTTGCGACAGCTCGCATCATCTCCAACGAAGAGGCCACCAAGAGGACCACGCTCTCGATAACACGCAACCGAGTGTTGATGAGTTTTTAATGGCGCAATTCCCAGGCACAATCGCACTGATAGAGGCCGAAACGGGAGGTTAAATCAATAAAGTATTATGAATGGTGCTCAATTATGCTTGGGCGGGACATATCGGCGGGGTCGGAAATCGAACCCAATGCGTGAAGCGTTTTGTGCGCGGTTGCAGTAATGCTGGGGCATATAGCGGGACTGACGTTGACACTATTTGCTCTGTCCTCTCGGGTTTTATTGGGTTGGGTTTCGATCATATGTTGGATGCACAGTTTAAAGTCTAATCGAAATTTGCATGTCAACCCCATCGGTGGATCAGGGTTATTTATTTATCCATGATTTTATTTGCCAAAGTTCCGGCCGACCAATTCGGAATCAAAACAATACGATGTATTAATTTCAGTTTGCGAAACATACTACGCCTAGTGACTAATGGCCGCAAAGTCCGAAATGCTTTGTTTATGCCCGCAGATATTGAACACCTCGACTGTGCCGATTGCAGCACGTACTCGTGTTAAATTCTTTTCTCACACGGTAACACACGCTGGTGTTTGCGTGTGCAATAATCCGCACGTTAAATGGTTTACCATGGGCACTCTACACGCTCGAAGGACAGTGGCACGTTCCTGCTCGGATAAGTAATCCAATCCGCTGCTCGATCGATTGGATCAACGCATCCGAATGCGACGAACCAGTGCCGGGTGGAGCAAACTGTTAACGAAACTGCCACCAGGAAATGCACCTTCGTGCCAAACCGTGCAAATTGGAAACAATAACGACTAAATGGGACATTGTAGCCGGGCGCAATTGGCTTTCGCTGGTACGCAGGACTGTTACTACTGCCGGTGCCGGTGTGCTCCAATTTCCGTATCATTTCTGCGCATCTGTTCCGTGCGAATATACTGTGTGCACCTACTGCAAGCGTCTATCCGTTTCGTTGCCTTCCCGGTCACGAGCGTTGATTGGTGGAGCTAATGTCACTGGGACAGGAAAGTGGTCGGGCTGTTCGTGATGGCGTGGATAAGAGTCGTACTGGAGTTGTGGTCGTCCCCCCTGTTGGTTTTGCGCTTAGGTTCGTTTACCATGGTACGCCTATTTGTTTGCGATTTTTACTGCAAAGGTTCGTTGCAGTATTGTCGTGCTGAGATCACCGTGGCCCACATAATCAAAGTTGTATTTCGTTGTAAGCAGTGACACAATTGATTACTTTAGAATGCGTCAACCAACTCAAGGTTAGCATTGGAACACTAGAACTGCAAACTCCTGGTTGCGAAAAAATACGTTGCCCTTTTTAGCCTGTCTCGTAGCTTGGTGAACTAGCACCATCTGGTTCGATTTCATTCATGCGTGGGCTTCACATCGCAGCAGGAGGCGCTTCGCATCTGAGGACGATAAATTTAAACCAGCCACGAGACGTGAGACGCTTATCTTCTCCCTGTCCTTGTGACAAAACGTGAGGTTCGTTCGTTGGAGGGAACTAGTGGGTTAGGTGCGAAGTGCGAGAGAAGTCCCGCTGGTAATGGATGACGATTATCGAAGCCGTCCGTAACATGCACGGCCCCCGGTCCTAGTGCGCGATAGCGAGAGGATATGCCCACGCTAATCCTTCCCCGTTTCCACTTAAAACCTCCCCCAGGTGGTACGCGACGTTTCGTGCGCTCACAACGCAACCTGTTTCAACGATTATCGCTCCTGAAAGCTGAAATGTGCCTACGTCCTCGGTACCGAAGTCCTGCCCGCAGACTTGCGCCGTCGTCCCACGGTTCAGGTCGTCCTGCTGGGCTGTCGACGTGTCGATGATGAGTGTTTCGGCGAACTAATTGAAATTAATGGCACCTTCTGTTCCTCCGGGCCGTTCCCCCCGGGCTGTTCAGCGAGGTGGATAAGTCTAGCAAGCTGCAACCGGGGCACTAACGCACGTTTGATTGAATGGAAATGATTGCGCGTAGGCGAAGGATCTACCCGGTCTGCGTATCACCACTGCCATCGCGGGCTGCGGTCGTCTCATTACTTCTTGGCGCTGGAAGGCTTCGCTGTTGTAGCACTACATTACCAATGCAAATGTTTCGTGTGCGGCGGTGCGGCGGTGCGACGGATAGGAGGAATTAGTTGGATCAGATATGTAGCACGTCGCGCAGCGTTGCTTTAGTAATTAATCATGTTAATAACGAGTCAGCGAATATGCGAATCGCTTCTGCCACTTGTACCGAGCGGTTCGTTTGCGGTGACAAAATCAGATTTGCGACGATAAATACTCAGCGGTGTCTAGATATGAAAGATACTAGCGATTTTGAAAATGCTGTTATTACTTGTATTAGAAGCATATTCTTCTTCGTTCAAACGCGCATCTTACGGCAACTAAAAAATAAATCCTACTGCAATAGAATCAAAATTCAAAATGATATTCCTTTTCAAGGTTAGTGTGCAAAAGCGAAGATGGGAGCACAAAGCAACGCAACGAACCACATGCATTTCGGCTCCATTTGTCGACGCCGTCGATGAAGGCGATGTGCGCTGTATGACAAATCGACCTGTTGATCACCACGGGCAGGTGACATTGAAGATATAGCCAGTAGGAAGTGGAAACAAGAAGCACAACCGGTGACATATTTCAAACAAACATTTCACGAAACCGCCTTCGATTCCCACTTTTGCGGCAGGGGATATTTTTAACTCATCTGTGAGCGCGACCCATCGTAGGCGTGCGTGAATAAACGTTCTGCAAAATTTTGAGGCTAGCCAAGGCGTGGAAGAAGCAAAAGATACTTACCGAGCGGTATGATTTCCTGCTGCGACAAAGAAAAAAAAAGCGAAACCAGTACCCCGAGCAAGGTGGAACATAGCGAACGTCATGGGTCGCTATGGTCCACGGTTTCTTTGCTTATGCTAAAGCGAACGGATGTCAACTGGCAGCCGGTTGCTGTCTGTCCATCATATCGCAAACTTCTGACGCAACTTCCGGTCAGGTTTTTCGCTCCCGCTTCCTTCGCCACCCGGGTTCGGCAGGGCCTAGCAGGAAATGTGCAAAAACCGTCGATCGGTGCTGCCGTCAGAGAGAAATGTTCATTCTGCTCGTCGTGCCTTGCTGTTATTTTTGAATTGTTTTTTTTTTCAAACTCCTTTCCGGTTCTTCTAGCACATCAGCAGCCGGGCCAACCCGAGCGGAATAAAAAATGAGGCGAAACAAAATCCGACACTTTTTTCCGCAAGAAAAAAACTGTATCGTGACAAGCTCGCGCGCGACTGCATTGCCCTAGCTTACCGTTGGTTGGTGGAAAATCGCTCGCAAAACTGCACACCGAAGCCGATTGCGGCCAATCAAAGTTTTGCGAAAGTTTTTCACCGATTTTCATAGCATTTCTTTTTTTTTACGAAATCCACGTGGTATTCAGCGACTAAAAAGTTTAAAAGTCACTTGTCACCCGAGCACGGGGTGAAAGTTTTATTAATTTTCTCCCGTGGCATAACCTCTCGGCTAGAGTGAATAATTATACGTTTCCTAATGCATACCACCACCTTCCAAATACAGCATCGGCTTGGGAATATGGGAGAAGTCGAAATTGCACACACGAATATACAAAACGTGACATTGTACCGCTTGGGATGCAAAGTGATGCAAGAAAGGTTAAAAGAAAGGATTTTTTTTTATTTTTCATTGGTCGACAGTCTGCATAATCTGGACGCTAAATTAGTTTGCACAGTTTCCTCGTTCGCCATCTGGCATGGTGTGCTGATGGCGTATATTCTCAAGCAGAGGAGATTTTGTGTTTGTAGAAAATATCAAAGATATGTTTTTTTTCTTGTTCCGTAAGCTTAATGCGTTATTTTAAAACCAACTATTTGGCATTGAGCAGTGCGAATTTTGTTTCGTATGTCGCCTGCTCGGGAGCATTACCCTTAGAAGTATGAAAACCGTCACCCCGGGGGCGTAGTGCAGGCATTAATGTAGTGTCACGTTGAACGGGTTAAATTAGTTGTCTGCCAGGTTTGCACTGTCGGAAGAATTAAAATGCTTTCGCGTCGCGATACGAACCGTGTCACATTCGTTTTTTTCTTATTCTACTGACCGAATGTCACAACAGTAAAGTCGGTGTCTTTGTACGTGGCGAGAATCTGTAATATATAGTGGCAGAATGTAGTACACTTCATAACAAAGTGTATTGGTGTATGCAAGAAAATTAATTACTGTATCATTAATAGCCCTAGAAGATATAAATAATGAGTTGCTCTCGTTCGTGTCGAATGTCGCATTGTTTACTTTGTTTGTTTTTGCTGAATATTTAAGTCCAAACCCCTTTTGTTATATTTTTTGTATAAAAAATAAAACATTCGGTGTAAATAGTCAGATGTTTTTTAACGTACTTTTGCTGATGAAGTTAAGTTGTAAACCCCCTAAAGTGATTATCATCTTATTTATTTTTCGTTATTTTTATTTATTGAAAAAAAACTGCTGTAATTTGAGTAACGTGCGAGCATTATTTCTCGTGTGCACCGTTCACCGGTACGCGTTTATCTTGCTTCGTACTGCAACCGTCTAGTCTGGTGTTACAAAATATGGAGTTGTCCCGTAAACTGTAGACACACTCAAAAACCACCACTCCGTAAAGTGAACAATATCAAACAGCACAGGATTGAATTCTGCGTCGGGTAGCGATTTTTATTTCCCTTTCCTTCTCCCCAAACCCGGCGAACAGGTGACAACGCTTGAAAGATACGACATTTCATTTGCCCACACCTAAAGTCGCCGATGGAAGTTGTCTCCCTGGAGAGTTTATTTGCACATTTGTCATTTGTGGTTATTTGTTCGCGCCACGACGTTCGACGATGCACTTTTGCTCGATGCAGTTGTTGACACTTGGCGCGCGGAAAGTTGAGATCTGCACGGACAAACGTGGCCGAGTTGAATGGCTGCTGAACGTGGCGCGGTAATTCTTGGGAGTTTCGCCGGTGCAACCATAAACCCCGCCGGTCACGTCTGCGTGGCACACGCGAGCCGCTTATATCGGTGGGCATCGAGAGTGATACATGTATGTGTGTAATTTAGCTCGTGTTCCCGTCGGTGTCGTTGGCGCAAAGGGAATGCTTCGTTGGCGCCTTTCATTTATTGATCGTTACTTGCGGAGAAACTTCTTACTGAGCGGTTTCTTTGGAACCCTTATTCAGAAGCTTCTTTTCTAGTTCATACTTTTTGGATCCTCGGTGGGAGTCGTTTGGGAAGTCGTTTGTTTGGAATCATTGTCGCTGCTCGTTAGACATTCATCGATAACCGGGAGATCACAGAGGAAATGTTTATATTTATATTAATGTGTTTAGCGGTTTTATATTCTATCACAGTTACTTTACTTGCTCCGTGTTGTTTAGAAATTTATTGTAAAAAAACGAACAACAGGATGTTTTTGTGTTAAAATCTAGGGACATTTTTGTTGGTATTGATGTTAATATTTGTGATTTTCCACGGCGTTAACAGTTTTGTGGATGTGTCATTGGATGCTTCATTAGTGTTCCATTTCTTCAAGAACATTGCACCCAAGCACCTGAGTATACGTTGTTTTTAAACTGGAGATATAATAAGAAACCCAATATCGCCCAGGTACCCATGGATTGTTGGCAGCCAATCTAGTCCGGGAAGTTATTAAATTTCTCCGACAGTAATTTTCACCTGATGGTCAGCGATTTATCGACTAACGACAGTAGAGTTCAACCGTAAGATGCTTGCCGCTTCGTCTTCGGCATAAGGTACAACGGCGTCGATCGATCGCGCCCATTCCGCAACCCTCGTTCCCGGGGGCTTTTCCGGCGATGGAAGATTCGACCCGTACACATATTTATCAGAAATAGATTAAACAACGAATCGATCCCGTTCGGCCCCCTACCGGGTATGAGTGGGAGACAGAGAAAGAAAGCCGCAATAAATAGAACCGGTGTAAATCTGGGCGGGCTTGATCGGCCGCAAAACCGGCAGCACAAACCAACCAGTTCGCTGCCGCGGCTTGTACAGAGGAAAAACGGATATTTACGGTCATCATTAATCTGGGCGTTGTTGTAATGAATATAAACAATCGGATACTCACCTTCTGCATCCCGGTTGTGGGCCAGTAGAGGAGCTGATTGGAGTATTTCACCGCACCACACTCTCTCCACAGGTCCGCGAGGATCCGTCGAAGCGAACGCGCACTTGTCGGGGCCTTCTATTCTCAATTTAGAATCTCCACACGAACGACGCTTTGCTAATGGACGCTAGTAAATTAAAATTCAACGCCGTAAGATGAGGAAACTTAATCTTACCCACATTTTCTCCTCTCTTCCTCCTGTACGGCAGTTCAGCTTGCGTGGAACTACCGTTCGATCATTAGTTTCGAGCGTCCGGTACCGGTTTCGATTGTCGTCCTGGGACTGGTTCTAGTGGGCCGTACTGCCATATTTTCTATTTCGGATTTCTACCCAACAGCACAGGCTGAATCGATGAAATCAATTCAAGATTTATAGTCTAAAAGGAGTGGGGCGTACCTTCGTTTGCAGTAAGGTAGCCGGTATCCGGGTAACATCAAGCTGGTGTTTGATAATTTACCGAAAGGGAGAGAGAGAGATTTATCCTCTTAGTCAAAAGGAAACGGATACCACATACAGGTATTGAAGGGTACCAGCAAGCCGGCTAAGGTGATTGCAAGTATTAATGTTCAGTATATTAAGCATAGGCGTGGATTAAGATGCTGCAGATTTCAATTAGATTCTGAAACATTAACATATATTCGATCATTTTGAGTTTCAACGGATATATTTTCGAAATGCTTATGGCCATTTCAAATAAAAATTCGACCTACTTCATATGTGGGTCAGTCTGTCAACTATCTATTCTGAATTTTGCATCAAGCATTTTTTTGGTATACACACTAGTGAGTTTGCTGCGATTTTAACTCGACCGTTCTAACCGTACCATCCGCTCGGTTGCATAATTAATCAACACTAATGGACTTCCGTCCTTTCTCTGTGGAGGTGTTTGCTAATTCAACAAATCTCCTCCTTACTTGCGCTACTGCACCGCCAGCAAGTCGATCAAATAAAAACCCGCCAGTGTTCGGTAAACGAAAATAAAAAGAGATAAAAAGAGAGAGAGAGAGAGAGAGAGAAAGAGAGAGAAAGGGAGAGTAAGAGAAATAAAACAGGAGGTAAAGCGAGAGTCAGAGTGCGACAGAAAAAAAGGGAACTGAAAGTGCTTATGATGATAAAATCAAGCTTGCTGCTGGTGCGTCTGTTTTAGGCCAATCGAAAATAAATCCCAACGCAAATTTAAGGTTGAGAATGGGATGGGAGAGGCACACTGATGGAACGCGCTATGCGGCGTTTGATGGTGAGCCCTACTGCAAAGGGGAATGATTTTACGATCGCTTCACCACCAGGCGCCTCCATTGGCGCAGAAACCGTCTGAAGCTGGATTGCAAATTACTACCGAAATAAATTAGTCATGGGATGTTTAAATAAATGAGATTTATGTTTTGTTGTGCTTCTCAATTTTTTTGCCGTTACGGTGAGTAACATATAAAGCGGATAGCTTTATTGGATGACATTTACGTATTTTTCATCACCTAGTTTTACACTGATAATGAGATAAGAATCGAAAAATTCTTTCATTTTAATTGAGATGCTGGCGGAATGGAACGTCGCAGCACACATATTTTGTGCAAATTTATTATACGATCGCGGGCATGCGGGCGTTGCCGCGAACCGAGCGCATCTTTCCTTCCATATTAATGAAGCGGAATTCGAGCTGCGTGCTGGTATTACACAATAGCGTACGGGGTTCCGCTGCGACGAGGAAGAGCATCATAAATTCGCGTCCTAGGTGCAGTCGGTTTTTGCCATAGATATGATGACGGATCTGTAGCCGCATACACAGACGAATACAAGGAGACAAAAAAAAGCCAGCTCCGCTCTGCCTGTACAAACGATTTCTACCAGCACATGAAGATGATGAGCGGGAGGTGATAAGTGTGTGTGTGTGCCTTTGTAGAGCGAAGTCAGCGTCTCTTAATTAGAACTCTTCTCGTTCTCGTGCGACGGTGGCTGAGGAAAGATGGTTTACAAAGGGTATGGCTGTGCAGTGTGAGTACGGATAGCCCTTAAGGGGACAATTAGGCGCGCACTCGGTTGTCAGACAATTGCTTTCGGGATTGCATAATTTTGCAGCTGCGCTTCGTTGGTTTGCCGTTGCGCTCGCCACTGCACACTCTAACGCTAATGAGTGGTTGACAGACGACAATTGAAGGTGTTAAGAATCGACTCGCACGACAAGAATTCCCCTTGAATGCTCCTGCATACTCGTAAAAAATCCTGTAAAGCTATTTTACCTTGTCGCGATGACTCTTTGTTTTATTTATTTTTTCAGCATAATTATAAATGACAAAAAAATGAATCAAATCAGTAGTTTTGTATTTTCCGAGACCATGTTATTTATTCAGTAATTTCAACATGTTTCTTAAATTAACAAAGCGTGTTGCTTTATCGTTTGTCGCATTTTGAGTTTGAAAGGGAAAATTGCCAGCATTTAAAAAAAAAAAACTTTAGATGTATGGAAGAATTTCACTCAAACATTTTACTGCAACACAATGTGCGAGTAAATCTAACGATAAACATGTTAATACAACAACCACAAAAAGAAACTTATACTAATTCCTTAACATCTCTCATCCTAGTACCCAATTAAATTTCATAAGCATGAGTTTCTGTGCATTTCATTTGCGACCACGCTTGTAAGACATTTGGTTGTTAATTCAAATCCAATTTGCCCTCGCTCGTTCCGGGGTAGGAAGTTGTGCAGTTCGGGCGTGTTTGACTATTAGTTTGACATCGCGACACGGTGCGGTTTGTAAGCTGAACACCCAGGGCGTGATCAGTGTTCGTTCCGAACTACTTGAGTCGAGTTGTTGGGAGACGGATTTTGAGCCGCTAGGTTCCACTCGCTGCTCGTGCACACACGCACGTAATCAAAGCTTTGCAAGGCGGTGAAAAACATTTTAATCGAAGTCACGGTTTTCACGTCGCCCCACCGACTAGCTACGCCCACCGCGCGTAACAGCTGCGTGAACAGTAGCAACGGCCCGCTGTGAGGATTATTTGCTGTGCAATGATCAAACGTGGCGAGAGCGGTAATGAAACTTTTAATTGCCACCCGGGTGCCGGTCGTTATAGAGGCTAGTTATGTCGGTTGCCGCAAGATCTGTGCGTTTTTAAAGAGAAGCAGTTTCGGTTTCAATAGTGTCACAAATTATGCGCTATCAGCAGTTGTCCACGTTTGTCGACGTTTTATCATTTTGAAACATTTATTTTAATGGATGCTCTTAGCACACAAAACCGCATTAAAAATTGTGCAACAAATTTATAAAAGCTCTCATACTCGATCCTTGCTTTCCAATACCAGCGAAAAATCATTTACAATAGCGTTTGCATCAGGAAATGAATTCGTTTGAAGCTTATTGGAATGATTAAATTTCTTCCATGCCGTTTCCATTTTCCTCAAACTCGTAATGAATATAATTAAATTCAACTACAGCAGCCGTGCGATGAGGCACGAAAAATGGGTTGTTAGCGAAGTGATAGTCCCAACACACCCTCGCACATCTCCCGGCTGGCCAACCCGGAATGGTTATCACGAAAAACTCCTCGCTTTGCAAAGTTTTATCATTAAAGTTTGTGGTGCCGGGGTGTTTTTGGGCAAATTATTTCATCTCCCGGTTCTCGTCGCGGTACCAGAAACGATAATAAAATCGATGTTGTTTCGCGTTTGCTGACGGTGGTGCTAGAAGCCGGTAAAAGCATTGCGTACTGCGGTATCTTGGGCTCATTAGCTACGGCCGCTTAAGCGTGAAATATCGACCGCTCATATCTGTGTTTTCGACGGTGGTAAAGAGCAAAGTTGTGCGAAATTTTGCTATAAAATTCCCTATGAAATTTCGCACCATGTTTGGAACACGTATTTTTTATCAATTCCGATTGGGCAATGGAAAATGATAAAAAATGGTATCATTTCAGCGTCATTAATTTGCGCACGCAGAAAGAAAAATATCAATTTTAACGAAACCGACTGTTTGATCGGGGGGACTGCTTTTCATTCACTTTCCATTGGACAGGTTCTTCATTGCGAATCCATTAAAATGGATGCTCTCAAATCCATTTTATGTTTCGTAACGCATTCTCCTCTACGTCTGCCACCTGCCTGACTTATCGGTCGCACCGATGGAATATCGTGTGCCACGTGTGTTTATATTGCCGGGGCAGGGTAATGTGGGTATGAAGTTAAACCCATGCGCTTCGTACAATTGCATCGTTCACTAAACTCATTAATGTTTAATTTGCGCAACCAGATATCAAACCAAAACAACAACAAAAATCCCATTTGTGGGAGAGAAAGAGAGAAAGAGCATGAGTGGAAAACTGATTCGACGTGTTTGACACTCCCAAACTTGTTATTCTTTCTCTGCCTTTATGTGTATAAAACGCTCAATAAAATGAAATTTGCATACGTGGGGATCCATTCAGAATTTCGCATGACCAAGTTTGACTACGTTTGAGATTGTATGAGTTTTGTTTCTTTTTTATGCATGTGCTGAACAAACACGACTGTTTTTGCTTTTGCTGTGTAATTTCATTTTTTGCAAGCATATTGGAATAATTTTTCATCCGATTTAAATTTAATAGAATAAATAAAGGGGTTTTGGGAAATGGGGTTTCATTTGCTGAACACAGCATTTTAAGATGCATTTTAAAAACAAATGAAGTTGAAAGGAATAGTCATGAACTAAGATATAATTCTATTTCAACTATTTAAATTGATTTTCTTTTGGGCTTGCCATGTTTTGTTGGTACTTTTAAATTATATTTAAATCTTGTCAGATCCATATTTACAACAAATTGATATAGTTTGCCGCATCATGTTCCCTTCTAGAACAAATTTATTCCATTTTACCCGTACGCCTGGTCAACGCTGTGTCTTTTGCCTCTTCCTATCCCGCTGCTGCCTAGCAGCGGACACAAAACGATTTGCATGCCATTTACGCATTCACGTCTCATGCTCACAGGGCCTGCTTTGCACAGAAACTGCATCTCCAAAAAGCATACGATGAACAAACGAACATACGCGTACCTCTCATAGAGCCCGAAAAGGAAAATAAATAAACACTCCGCACTCCACGGCCAACCAACCAGCGGCGGAGGAAAGCACGCTGAGTGGATGTATGGGATATATTGCAGGTTCGATTTCCGTCGTCCCTCTTAGCTTGCAAAGCACATATTTGAGGAATCGTGTATGGAATAATGTTTGCTCACGCGGAGTGGAGCTCCCAACGAGACTGCGCACGGGGGAAGCACGATCGAAGGGCTTGATTTTTGCTAGCGTTTTCGTCAACCTTCCGATGGCTAGCTGGCCGCACCATCGATGATCTCATCGGAACGGACGGTTGTATTTAGCATGACGATGGATTATTGAGTTTTTGTCTTCTTACTTCAAACCGTTCATTCCTTGGGCAGTAGATGAGTAGTTCGTCAAACGAATAACATTTCCTATAAAATGGCATCACCACCGGGCACTGCATCGATCCAGCGTACCGTACCGTCGTGCAATAACTTTCCGCCATTAGGAGCATCAAATATGGATCCCATCCGTACCGTGCCGTGTCGTGTCTCGGTCTGTCCATCCGTACGCGAGACGGGTCTTTCCATTAGCTTAATTACGCCTGGCGTCCCACGCCCGGCTAGATTGAGTAAGCTCTTTCGCTGCAAAATCACTCTCGCACTTCATCCAGACGAGTCCGCATCCCTATCCATCATCGCAATGGCAGCCACTCGCGTATGCCATTCCGCTATCGATCGCATTTCCGAACGCAAACCTGCTGCACAAATGCGAATTTCATGTCGTCCGGTGGTGGCGCACCCGATGACGGGTGAGATTTTCCAACGCGATCTGGTTTGGAGATTCCTTTTCGCTTCACACACCCATTGTGAGATGTGCCACCCGCGACAAGACATCTTCACTTAAACTTGCTCGTTAAAGGGTAGAGGGATGAATGATGCAAAGAAAGTGATCAGATATAACAAGAAAAAGGGACAGCCGCACGAAAAGATGTCTCGGTTGGAATTTTGTGCATGTTTGTGTATACTCTTCTTTCGATAAGAACGAGCTCAAGTTAACCGGGCATTTAATTAGCGCACGATGCGCTCGGTAAATGTTTAATTAGGACGTTGCGTCTGTTTGATCGATGCTTCAGATATATTTGCATAATGATTAGTGCCGGGTGTAATGGTGAAAGCTCTCAGTCCGCTGGTACGGCGCTGGGATCCATAAGATGCAAGGGGTATGGCGGTGGCGGTGGCGTTTGTTTGCGCAATATATGCATAATCGATTGATTGACTTCTTTTCCCGGCAACCGGTTTCCCGATTGTATCATATGTTCGTTTGTGTATGTGTGTTTGATGTGATAAACAAATGTCAGTACATTGCAGACGTAAAGCTTCATTACGTTTCATACGAACCCGGATCGACCGTGGTTTCCTGCTGACTTTGGTGTTGTATTTTATGTACAATATATTAAGTCGGGAAAATGGTTATTGCATGTGTTTAATAGAATGTTTTTAATAACAGAAAGGAGTTTTAAAATTTACTTTGTGTTCTTTTCACGCTCTCATACAAGCACGCACGCACCCTTTTTTATTAAAACCTCCAAACATAGTCTAGGATGTCGATCCAACCTTGAGGCTGTCAATGAGCCGCGTCGAAGGCTAAAATACGTCTTCCAGGTGTACGCAGAAATGTAATTTTTCACCCTCTCCATCATTATACGATCACCCCAACCCGGTTAAAAATAAAAACAACGGCTGCATGCGTGTATGAATGGTACAGTTCATTTATTTCCCATTTTGTACCCAATCTGCATACATATTGGCGGAATAATAAGTACAACCAGGCGGGCGGGCGGATAGCTTCAAAAAAAACCGGGGTGTCTCGTTTCTTCTCAGGCACCTTTTATTCACCTTCCCATCCTGCGCGAAGTGGAACATGCGTGCTCATGCGTCGCTTTTTTTGCCCTTTTTGCTATGTATACAGACGCAAGCCCTACCATCGGCCACCGAAAACTTCACCGAAACAGGAGCGAGACAACACGTGGTCTGCGAAAAGCGACCGAAGCGGCGAACACTTAAAGAGGTTAAACGCGTACAAAACACCGGCGCGAAACACGCACAAAAACAAGCGCTCCAGGTGGTTCGTTCGCGGGCCGTACCTTTGCTTTCCGAGCCTCAAATGTTGCACCGTAGCGTGCGAATGCACTTGGGGCGACGTAAATATCGCACCTAACGCCGGTTCTATGCCCCAGGCACATTGCTTCGGGTGGAAAATCAACGTCAAAGAAACATTTGTTAGTTTTTGATCGAAACCGGTGCTGAGCTACCGTTGTTTTGTTTTTATTCATTCGAGTCCTGCACTGAGATCCGTTTTGTTGCAATGTGGAACGATTACGTAGCCTTCTTTACGAAGAAGCAGACCACCGGGATGGCATGAAACGTGGTGCTGGTGGAAAAGGTTCAGGAGGTTAACCTCTTCAGCCATACCGGGTAACAGAGAGTGCAGAGTATGCTGTTTTGTGTTGTTGTTTTTTTTGCGGTAGCCCTGCCAAAATGAGACGCCACGTAAAGAGGCTAATGTTCGTGGCCAACGACCGGGCGCAGCAGCAAGAGCTGAGAAAATCGAAATTTCACGACACTATAACGGACCCGGGGCGATGTACACGTGTGTTGCGAGATACGTAAATTAACGACCCACAGTCGCGCAACGGATGGATTAAACGTGTACCGCTGGGGCGTTGTGTGTGAGGCGTTCCTTTATTTTTCTCCTCCTGACAAGGTCCAAATGGGCCCTCGAGCCGCCTGGTAAACCTCCCGTCTGTCCATTTATGGAACGCGCGTTGGCTGTTGTTTGCTTATGTTTATTACCCGATTCTTACAGAAGAAGAGAGTACGAACCACCACAAAGCACCGCACGGCAGGACCTTCTTCCTGCCGTCGTGTTTTTTCGCTGTTTTTTTTCGGATGCCTATAACCGCGACCCGATACGCGCGGTAATCGATCACTGTAAAGTGTAATAATTTTGATTACCTTTTCCGACTACAGCCCGCGGGGTGCAACAGCGAGGAGAGAGTTCGTATTATGGTTTAATTCTGCTATCGAAAGGATCAATTTAATTAATTCACCACACAGCTCCTGCTCCTGTTGCCTGCTGCCATCGATTGGGCACGCAATTAATTCTAATTGCAATGGGAAGGAGTGATTTATAGCTGGAGATGCGGGCATGGGCAAGTTTTTAATGGAGACGTTTTTATCATGGAACTGTCCTTTTTGGTTTGGTGGTACATACGCTTTTTCCGGTGAACTTTTTCTGTACACCGTATTGCAAGGAAGGCCAAGAAATCGTTTATTTCTTTGGAAGTCTTTATCTCTTTTAGAAATTGTTTTTGTTAGAATTTTTACTTATTTTGTTCTAAAAAAATATACCCAATCTACAGCATAAAATGAATTCTTATGGAATTCTTGATTCTGAGATCTCTTTTGAGTGGGAATATATTTAATCATATTTGTTTAACGGTTTGGTCTTCTCATTGGAGAGAATTTTTCTTACCGAACCATGAGTTAAATGATTAAAAACAATTGTCAAAATATTTCTCCCACATTTTCATGTAAAATAATTGAAATAATTAGCATTTATAAATCAACATTGGCCTTTTTTATTTCTATTCCTATATGCACAATACTCATGGTGCTCTTTAGTTTGAAAAACCCATTCTTTGAAGATTTATAGGCTTTGAAGATGCACCGTGCACCAGAAGCTCACCAGATATTGGCATCCTTCGTTCCTGTGTGCCCTTCCCAATCGTGTAAATCCTTCTTCTCCGTAGGGATGTATTTCCCGCCCACGGATATGTGCTCCTTGCGCAAAAGTACCGCAAAAGTGTGGCCAAACATGTTCTCACGTATGCACATACACGCACACTCCTCCTACACCACGCACCATAGCGGCAACGATAGCCCAAAGGGGTTAGCATCACAGCATATGTGCACTTCAACCGCGACTCTAACCGCGGCTCGTAGCCTTGTGTAGCCTCTCTGGGTGGGTTTTAGTTTTTGTTGGTCACCATTTTGCTCTCCAGCCACACGCTGAGAAATAGAAATAAAACGTATATGTTCATGTTTTGTCGCCGGGATGAGTATAATGCGTCTGGTGTTTTAGTGTAAGCGCACGCTGCAAAAATATGAATGCGTGCTTTGGTGCTAGTGCGAACAGCAAATAAAAAGATATCGCCCATCCAACGCTCTTACCCTATTCAAACGAGCAAAACGAAAAAATGTCTGCTGTGTTTCAGAACCTGTGTGTAACCATCGTCGTGTTTTACCGCTGCTGGAGAGAGTACAATGACTGCGGTTGAGAAGAAGCCTCCGGCAAGCACAAACAGGAGAAGCCTTTACCAAAGCGTTGCACTTCAAAACGTGCGCTCACACACCCGTACGGAAGATAATCTCGGAGTTTGAGTCATTGCACACACACCTACACTACGTCGTCGACCGGAACAGGTTAATGGGTGAATATGTCCATACAAGGGGAAAATGCCATCAATTTTCAATTTACGCTTCAGGGCGCGGTTTTCCGCACCGCGGTCGATGATTGACATTTCACCACACTTTGCGCTTCTC
>JXXA01003907.1:0-11171 GCA_000956255.1 Anopheles punctulatus | reverse complement strand
TATTAAGGAGGGAAAAACGAATCGGTACATAGACGCTTCATGATTACTATAAGCTAATAAATTGCATTGCGTGAGCTGCCCGTGTCATCGTTAGTGTCGGGAAGGCTTAAACGACGTGTGAAGACGATGTGTGACCCCTGTGTGAAGGATGTTTATTGCACGCACGCGTTCTAACGATTACTGTTTCCGCCGGATTTTGTCCGCATGCGTTATACTTCCCCTTTCGCACCTCCCAGAGAGTTTACGCAGTGAAATTATCGTGAATCTTAAACAAGCAAAACGCTTCAAACAATATTTGTTGCATAAACACACGACCAAATCTCTGATTCGCATGCATCCTGCACAGCAATGGCTGGCGCTCATTGACCTTACTACTTGCAAAGACGATTCGGCGAGGCGATCGTCATAAATTTTGCATTCTTCAAAGTGGCCTTTGCAGGCCATAAGCAACCGAGTTGGCACAGGGTTCGCACACAACCCGCAGCACATAAAGTGCTTGGCCTGTTGCTGCTTCATTCCATCCCCCAGCCGAACTACACAATAATGAATGCCATACGCTCCGCCGCTTCGGTCGTTCGAAGACCTTAAATAATGCAGGCGAAAAATAGATTTCATTTCCTGCTGCAGCCGCCTCCGAAAGAAAGTCGGCACGAGATGCAAATGCATCCCAGCCCCCCTCCCCACTCCTCCAAACCAAAGACAACCCATTCCCGACGTTCCGAAAATGCACCCCACACCCGACGAGGAGCACCGTGTGAGCCAGAAATGTATCCATCATCATCAGGAGAGTGAGACGGCCACCAGCGTTCCCTGCACTCGACTTTTCCGCGCACCTAAACGCGTCGTAAGCAAAGCAAACGCTTCGTGGACGCTACTGGCAGCATATGGTACACACACTGCCGTGCAGGTCATTGTACCCGGCGAAGAGGAGACGCTACTCAACGTCATCATCCAGCCGCCGTTTGCGACGTATATGCCATTTTCTAACGCAATAATAGTTTCGCCGCAACAAAGTGAGGCAAACACGCGGCACAGACACGGGCCAGACTCGACCATATGGATTTTGCTGTGTTCACTCAGTGTTCTTCCCATCATTGCGATTTGGTGTGACGAATTCGGTGGTACAAATTATGCTCCCCGCGAGCACGTTTGATTCGCGTTTCGGGTGGAAAAAATTTAAAAGAAGATAATATGTGAGCTACGTGCTTTCGATGGAGGTTTGCGTACCGGAAGCATTTATATGCATACGAGACCATGTGTTTTCTTAAACGATTTCTGGGCAACAACACATTACGAGACAAATTATAGCAAGCACTCCGAACATTCAGACATTTTAACGCGATTTAAACGAAGCAATCGTCAGTTGTAAATCATGACGATTTCAAATCACACCAATAAAGTTCCCTCAGGAAAAGGGAAAGATTCGGTTGTTGGTAAACCTTCCAACCACCGCTTTTTTTTTAAACAAACTTCCAACTACAATAGTAAAAATTTTCACTACAAAATTTTAATTGTAATACTTTGCAAAACCAAAATTGTAAAAATTCGATACAAGTATAAAACATCGTAAAATATTTGTTACTAGTGGAAAGCCGTCTTTAAATGTAAATTTTACAGTAATAGATTAGATTTTTTTTAATGTTTTTGAAGCGAATTGACTGCTTTTTGCTCTCAATAATAAACCTGGAAATTGAAGGTGGTTAGCAGGATTATTAACAGGATGAATAAAATGTGGGATATCAAAAAACAAATATAAGAAACAAAATAAAAGATCGGCATCCACGACGATCAGACGATACGAAAAACGAAGCCATGACAGACAAAGATTTATCATAATAAACTTTTACGGCTGCAAGCTGAATTACTTCATACGTTTGTTAGCAACGAAAAGGAGACCCGTGTGTCTCTGGGCGATTCGCACCACTCCGTGACAGCATGTTAACCCAAGAATGTGACGTGCACCCCAATAAAACGTCAATGGGCAGTTGTCATTGGCAATTAGAAAGCAAGAGTGCATCATCCTATAGCTGCACCCAAAGAGAGTCGTCTGATGATCGTTACCAATCTACGGATGAGTTAATCAACTATCAATTCCGCGCTAATGGTCACGCTGCTCCATTCTTTGTTCAACACCGTCTTATGGGTGCGCTTTCCGGATTGAAGTTATTGAAGCGAATTAACAACGAAGTCACGTCTCCCCGATCGCTCAGATAATTTCAGGACAATCTTGTTCTGTTAACTAGTACATATGGAGCGTAGCCCAACTGGTTTCTGGCTTGGAAACAGAGGTTTTTATATGGCTTGAAAACTTCATCACTCCTGAGTCTCCTTTTAACCAACTGTCAGCAATTCAGGATCGCTTACCGAACACAGTTTTAAAGTCTGCGCTTTTCGACCAGTCTCCCTCCTACCAAATGGATATTAATTGTTCATTTCGCACCACGCAACAAGACTCCATTAAGCCGCTGCGGTGTCCGAACGAATCATGTCACCACCGGTCTGTTTCAGAGCTAATGTCTATGCCTAAGCCTAATGCACCTCTCCACAGCACAGCAGCTACTTCTTTTCTTCTGCGCTACGTCTCGGGACGGAACCTGCGCGCACATTGGCTGCACATTGCTTAACGTACGTTCCTCCCCAACACGCAAAACTCTTAACTCCCTCCGGTTCGCTCGCCCATAATTCATACAATTAACCTCACCAACACGGAAAACCGGTCACCCGATTCTCGCCGGTTGCGGCGATCTCCGGCATAAAGATTTATGAGCACTCCAATTACACACGCGCGTACGCAGAGTATCGCCATCGTTACGTTATTGGCGCCTCGGTTCGGCGACTGACGTACGAATGTCGCACGAATGCCCCTCTATCCCTTACCTGACAGCTGTCAACTCTCTAAATGGTGAAATTTATGCGAAAGAAAAGGTGTAGCTCGTTGTTTGCATATGCACCACACTAAGCGTGGACGAAAGCGCCCTCTATGAAGCAGATTCGGAACCAGAACTAGAAGATGCGAACTAAGTGCTATAAATATCTTCCACTGTATCAAACCATGGAGAGGGTGAGGGTTTGTTCGGTTCCATGTTTCGTTATTAAATGCTGCGGTTAAGATTTGTCGCGCCATTCGTCGGCGACAATGGTGCGAACGCGTCACACGCGCACCTATCGATTACACAGGCGCTTACAGGTCGAGGTGAATCTTCACCTAAAACCGATTAGCACCCTCGGAAAGCGAGCGTTCCGTAGGCGGTCTCTGAGCGCTGTTGCCCGTATTTGCCTGCACACCATACTCGTTCCATGTAAATCACAGTTGTTACACGGTGCGAACAACTTTCAAACTTCCCGACGTCGAAGTGTTCGGTGGAGGTAAGGTACGGCGACGCCTGACGGAATCAATAACACGTGTTCTCGAGTAGTAGCACTACTTGTGGTGTTCTACACACCGTGTGCATCGTTATGGTACACACTGATTTAATTAAACCCCTTTCCGTACCCGAAAGTATCGATCACGGGCGACAGCAGACACACCGTGCGAGACGCGTCTTTTTAGCGAACCAGCTTGTAAATGTCCAACATACTCCGTACATGTGGCAACGCGGGAAACCTAGAAGTTGACGCCTGTAACTAATTGGGCTGTTAGTCAAGGAACGTCTCGCGACTCCCGATGCAGCAGCGCACGGTGGTGGTATTACGTTACCAAGATCGCCCTGCTAAAGCGCCTGCTACTGCGATGACCGCGATTGGGCCACGTCCTTTTAAGGAATCGTGTCGGGCAGGCACCGATAGCCATCTTCGCGTGTCTGACCTATTTGTAAGGCGCGCGGCGCTCACCGGAATTGGCCGGCAGGCATATGTTCTACCTACATAAACGGAACCGCATCATGTACGGCAGCAGCATTCTTCACTGCACACCGAGACAACAATGAAAGTGGTTGTTGTGAATGGCTCCGGAAATTTTCCACCCAAAATCGAACATCAGTTCGCTACGAAGCGAATGCAGAATTACGCGTACAGATGGCGTTGTTACTATGTAGTAAATAAATATAGAATTGGAGGATTTATTTGGAAATTTTATGTCTTTTTTATAGCATCATTTTGACAGTTCTTATGCTATAATTTATCGCGGCAAAATGAAAGCTATCAAAATAACTATTATCATACACGTTTCCCTGCTCGTCAAACAATAACACCAACGGTTGATCGGTATCAAACAATTAACCGAACACTTTCTTCCAGACGGCGATGACCTTTGTTGCCTGGATTCGACGGGGAAAGGCCGTAAATTCCACCGTAGATCACCACTGACATCTTGCAGCCATACTCTCCTCCCCCTTTTAGCGATATGAAACATTCCTTACTTCTGCTCATCCTGCAGCCCGCTCTCCAACGATACCTGACACGATCGACGCATGCAAGATCTTGATGGTAGACACATTCCTAGCGAAAACAAAAAAAGAAATCATACGAAAGCATAACATAACCCCGCTGAGGGTACTCCGCAATCAATTAATCCCCCCCAGCGTGTCGTCGTGCGGTGGAGACACGCGGCAAACACACAATGGACGCGATTCACAGAATCACTACCCGCGCGAACGCTTGATTTCGCGAAACGATACCATCTTCCCAAACCCCTTGGACGGAGGCATTCGCCTTGAAATCCGGAGGTTGGTGCCGGCTACGAACGACGAGTTTTCGTACCGAGCACCAGGTTTTGCTCTCGTTTTGCCCTTTTTTAACGCGCTGGCGTTCGATCGTGGATCGTGGACCGTGGACGTGGACGCGTTACAACACAAACAAGCGGGCCTCCGCAAGGAGTTGGAGCTCTAGGCCTTACACGCTGGCAACACGCTGGAGATGTTCGGAAGGGTGTGGTTCGGAGTGGAGCTGGCGAACAGCCCCCCTTTATCGTTTGGAATGCTTCTCCACCTTCCAAAGGTGGAAAAGTGGTTCAGAATGCGCACGAGACTAGCCACTAATTGGCCTCCGCCGAGGCACGTGGGTCTCTCGTCGGCAAAGTGGTCTCCTAGGAACGATGCAGCAAAATTCCCTTGCTCTAGTAGCTAGCGACTTCACACGAGCAAACAATGTGACGGTAACAATGTTTCTCGTTATGGGATACCTTTATGCTTTCAAAACACAGAGGCGTGTCTAGTAGTCCAGTGTCGATATATTGAAATCATGTTGGACAGTGAAATACGGATACGCCATAATTATAGTTCTCATTCAAGATCCTATAATTATAGTACTCATACACTATTGATTTGACCAAAATGGCCATAACAGCTCGTCTACTAATCATCACACCATTTGCGATTCACTGTACCAGTCACTTACATGTGAATTGATACCATAGCCTTCACCGTATGTATCGAAGTGTCCAAAAGGTCAGCGAGCATAAAATAACACAATTTACGACCAATAACTCAATTTAATAATCAATAATTGCCCCGACGGTAGCGTTCGTCGCGTAGGGTAGGCGATAAAACTGACACGATACAATAGAATGGCCCATCGGTTGTGCCAGGCGATGTATCTTTTAGTACGAAACTCGCCCTCACCATTCCATTGCACAGTACCACATTTCTATTCCTCCACCGCCATCAATTGATTCCCAATCGCTGGCGTCAGCGTGCCGTTCGCTTGCCATGAGAATCAATTTGTTTCGCTGGCGTGGTGCTACAATGCCTAACTCTACTTTATGACGGATGAACCACATTTGCACCGCGCGCGCATCACAACAGCTTGCGGTTTACGTTTCTAATTGACTTCGAGGTTACTGTTTGTTTACTGCAGCAATGCGTGCAGTCGCGTGGTATCGTATCATCAATCAAACGATTTTATATTTAATATTTCCAGCAAAAAGACACTGCGTAACGTAACGTAACACAAATTTATAGCAAAAGTCATAGTGTTTCGCACGGCGCTGCTATAAAGACAACATTTAGAACATTTAGTTTTATAACAACATTTCGAACATGCCGCCGCCTATCCAACCGGCCCAATTCCTCCTTCAACCGATCCTCATCTAGCGGTAAAATAGCGGCTCATCCACTCGAGCTCATCTTCCCACATTCCAAGGGCTTCTAACGGCCTCTGGGGGGCAGTTTCGTTCTCCACAACCGCCATCCATCACAAAAGGAAACAGCTAACAGAGTAGAGATAGCGGCACAGCCGCACCGAAGAAACGCGAAACATCCGTGACAGAACCATTAAAGCCGAATGAGTGAGAAATAAGGCCGGGAGAGCGGTGATCGATCGGTCGATGATAAATAAGTGTCTATAAGCTGTCGACTTCATCGCCGCATGATATGCCTCGTGCCTATGATCGCTCCGTGGTGGCAGCTTCGCCTCCCAAAGTCTAGTGGGACGGCGTCACCGCGGGGGAAGGCCGTTAGAAAAAAAAAAAACTCTCCAAACGAGCGGTGGCGTGGCCGACATTTGCGGCTTCCCATGACCACCGCGGTTTCCCAACCCGGACTTGGAAGGGCAACGAACGAACGAAAGCCTCGTAGATTCATATTTCACGTTTTTCGCGAACATTTCCAGCACCCGGCTTCTAATGAATAGTTCACAGTGCCTCGGATCATCGGTCTGCTGCTATACCGCGGCCCTCGAAGAGATTTTGCTTCTTTTCCCTAACCTGCCCTACCTAGAGCAGCTTTGTTTTAACACCCGACACGGTTACACGGTTGTCAGTTGAGGGACTGCTGTGATGTGTGTGTGTGTGTTAGCAGGAAAAGGGAAGGCCTTCAGTGCGATTTGATGATTTTCTCCCGGTAATTGAATGTACCGGTCAGCAGCAGGGCTCCCGTAGGGTGTTTCGTCGGATCCGTGATTAACAAAACCACACAGAGGGACACGAAGTAAGCGCGTGTCTTGTGTAAGAGTAGTTATAATCTGACCACTAGTAGACGAACCAATGGTTAATCTACGGGAAGCACGAGTTAAATTGATGTTAAAAATTGACGTTGAGTTCGGTATTAATTTGCTCCATTGGTGTTTTCTATCTTTTTAACGGTAATGGAATAATTCATAAGTAATGCTTTAGTTCAACCTAATTTATCTTAAACTTCCTGCCTAACATAATTGATACCCAATTGAAACTGCATCCTGTTCATCAATACAGTTAAAAAACCGAATTATTGGTTAATTATTTAACACTATTGAGGAGAAATTAGAGCTTTTGTTTAATTAAATAGAAGAAACAGATTTTTAAATAAATTGACAAATTGGGTACCAAATCATCAAATTAACAAATTAAATGAAGTAAATTAATACGAAAATTGTTGGTACCCCTCCAATACCATTCGGATTAAACTAATTGCACAGAAAACAGATGAGGCATTAAATTCTGCGCAACAATTTCAGGTGCAGCTGACATTCCACAAAAAATGTTCCCAAGAGTTTTGTCTGCATCATTGTCACCCGAAGCCAAACCGGATCCAGCGACAATGCAAAACCATCAGCACCCAAACAAACGCATGTATGCGACCATCCGCTCCCCGCCCGCGATTGTGAGAAAACAAACATAAAAAAAACAATCTACCTTCAGATTTTCGCTTCCAGGGACACCCGTTTCTCACCCGGCCGTAATGGGGGGAAGGTGGTACGGTACACTAACCACCGCACACCACATCATCATACGTACCCCGCCTATTGTATGCAAATGTCTTCGAATCGTACCACGGTTGCACAGAAAAATCGAAATAAAAATCTCGAGGGCCACCAGGGAATTTAAATTGATACCGCAGCAGGACCCAACGGCACGGGCAGACAGAAAGGCGGCCCCATTGGTGGTGCGCCTTGTAGGGAATAAATGACCAAAAACTGCGTTCATAGCAAACTTATCGAATGCTCACAGGCCCCCATCCCTCCAAGGACCGAAGACATCGCCGGGTGGACATCCAGTCGTTGGTTGTATTCTTCGCCCGCTGCGTGCTGAATGGGAACGAAAGTAAATGCAAGTGAAACCATAGCAGTGACTCACGGAGGAGAGCTTGCAAGCAAGGAGGGTCTACTGCGGGCGATGGAAATAAATCCTTGCTTTCTACTGCCCCGGTCACAGTTTGTCATGTTTAATACCGAGAACAGCGCACGTGATGAGGATGTGGGACCAGTTGTACATGACTCTTCCATCAACAACGTCACTCTTATTTGCGATTGACTCACATCGCGGTACTTAAAACTGCATCTCAATTCGGTTCAACTCGAACGTGTTGGCACTATTATTACGACGAACATTAAAAAAAAAACCTTCTCCAGCACCCACTCGGAAACGCATCCTTTATAAAGCAAAAAGCACACTTCAGTACAAGAAGCCGCAACACTCTGCTGGTACACTCTCTGCACTAGGTCATACCGGTTGCCGGGCGACTAGGCCTGTGGGATCGTTCGGTTCGGTTAGTTGCGCGTGTGTTTTCATTGCTCACCCAATGTACTGCAAATACTCCGATTCATCACTTACGCCGACTCTACATCGCGAATAACAAACTGCATTCATTAGCTCGCTTCACCCGACCCGGAGGAAGAGCTGGAAGGGCATGCTTGGCGAGGGATTTAATGAAGGGCGACACAAAGCATCAGTGACTGGCGCTTCACGGTGCGCGAAATCACGGAATGTGCCGGCTCCACCGACTGAAGACGGGCGCGTGTTGCGTTTTTGCCCTGCTGCATATGCGTGTATTGCCATCGGACGCGACCCGCGGAGCAGCACGTCGCGCAATCGTCTTTTTTAATGGCGACCTTCTTTACGCTATCCCCAGCACTGGCCCTCTGCCCTACCCGTGCTATAAATCACACGCTACCAATCCGGAGACGCACGAAGACACGATAATGTGTGTCAGCAGGGCTTGGCCGCTTCCGTTCATATGGTGAGTGTGTCCAGCAGCACACAAACGCTCGTTCGGGTATCCGTCGGGCGGGTATCCGGACGACGCATCGGTGACCCAATATGACCCGAACCGGTCGTACCGGCGCCAAGCTGCACGCGAAATGATCATCAAGCGTAGCGGCGACTGCTCGAATCTGCTCGAAAAAAAAATGCACATCCAGCTCAGGTCATCGTTCAAACTAAACGCAGACATGGCAGGCACTATCTCCAGTGAAGTCTACTAATGCATTGGAGATGTAAGAAAACAACGCGATGGCAAAAAAGAGTTCTTCATGTTGGCTGACATCTGGCACCGGTACTAATGAGTTCCCACATTAATCTACATTCATTGCGCATTAGCGTTCGACATATTTACCACCAAACTCCAGCTCCCTCGAGCGGTCCAAGTTTCGTGTAACTCCCAAATCCGCATCAAAATTCAGATACCTCAAGGTCATGCCGCAAGTTCAGTAGAAGTGGTCACTGAATCGTTTAATTATTAGCATACAAATTGATAATTTGACTTTATGATGATGAGCTGCTGCTGCCAGACGTTACACACTTTGCAGAAAAGCGACATCCTCTCCCCCGTTTGACTACCCCCGGCGGCATGATCGCTTCAGAAAAGAGTGTTAATTTCGTAGCACGCTGTTTGAGTTTGACAATGGGCTTTACGAGCCCGCAAACGATTGTCAAATAAATCATGGTTTAATGGGAGACAGGCGGTTACATTCGGCCTGCTTGTCAGGTACCGTCGTGCGCACCTGAAACACGCCAGCAATGCGAGGCTACCCCGGGTAAGTTATTGTTTGACACGTTTCCCCGAGGCGTTCACGGGTGACCTTCCAGTACTTATTTGATAGTGTGATAGGCGTAACGTACACAACCTGTGCTACCTGTTTTTTTTGTTGTTGTTGCTGCTAGTTTCTATCTTACTGTTTCGACCGAAAGAATTCGTATGTGAAGGCTGCTTACCCGCAGACAGACTTGTTGATGTGAACAACAGCAACGCACCGCCAATTTGCAATCTAATTAAAGCACAAAACATGTGGCGAGCTAGTTCCGTCGCATATAATCACGCTGCGATGGTTCAATCGGTGGTTGCCTTTCACCAAAGCCCACCACTCTATAGGAAGCCGCCGCCCTACGTAACGCAACCGACCAGCGGACGGGAAATCAGAGCACCGCCGACGGTCTGGAGATCATGCGCTTATATCGGACGTGCGTAACGTAACTTGAGCCAACCTCGGACAACGCTTTCTACTGCAAAGAACTCCCCGCGCAAACGAGTAAATCATCCATGTGGTCCAAATCCAAAGCGGTTTGCATACTTAACGTCTCAGCGATGTGCTAGTGGTACCAGGCTACTGGACCTAACTGTATGCATGCTCCTGCAGAAAGGGCATTTTCGTAGCTATCACAGATTTTCCCCACCATCCAACCGTTTCCGAACACGTTCCACCGAAGATTTATTGCCCCGGGTGAAATCCGGTAGCTGTCCCGGTGAACACATGCTGTTTTCTGTGGACGGTTTGCCTTTAATCGTAGCCGTAATGACGAACGTTGCGTACGCAAGTCCGGTATGTGTCACGAGGAGGTGGGCAGCAGTGATACAACATTCGATCAAACGAAGCAGAAATCGACATTGCTTCAGTTGGTCCGAAATATGATATCACGGCAGGCTACAACTGCAAGTAACGCTTGCAGAGGAGTCTGACCATAAGATGCGGAGTTGCCGATAACCACACACCCACAACGGAGCAGCAGGAGAAAAGTGGTCTGAATCCGACGGCGAAAAAGAAAGTTACATTCCTATTCCTTTCTAATGAGCTCGATACGATCATGTCCATGTTCTCAAGGTGTCCACAGACATTGGAGTTCCTAATGTACTATAGGGAGTTTCCAGCACAAGCTACAGGATGTTTAAGGTGTGGTAAACGGAACACCAGCATTTGAAGGAAGATAAAAACTGGCCTTCAAGTCCAAGTCAATGGACGCCAATGAAGTGTACTGAAGCTCCATATTCCAAACATACTCAATACACCAGACAAGCGCAATGGCTTTCAAAAAGGCAACGCTAAAACAAAGCGCTCTCTTGACCTTCCTTGCATGACTGCCCGCGGATGACCCATGCCGGAATAAATCTCTATTGAGCCCATTGATTGAACGACACTCCCAATCAAGCACAGCCCACCAAGTCTCCCAACTTCGCGCATGCCTAAAAGACGGTCCTCTATCCATCTTCATCTTCTTCGGACCGCAGCAGCCGAGATTTGAGTCCGACGTCTTCCTGCTTTAACGA
>JXXA01003897.1:0-13209 GCA_000956255.1 Anopheles punctulatus | reverse complement strand
CGCCGGTTGGTGGTGTATCAGGGGCGGCAAAATCTGTGGAATGTCTCGTGCGCCCATCCCGGTTAACGGAAATAATGCTAAAATCGAGCAACAAATCATCGACAGGTGGTGTTGCTACATCGTTGGACCGTAGCAGTGGCTCCGTCGGTGGGCTTGGGTTTGGTCTCAAAGCATTGGAAAGTGCGAAATCTGGTCTCGCTTTTGGAACAAGCAGGGAGACGGGCGCGCAAGCCGTAGCTATTACCACGGAAGCTGGTAGTGATGCTATAGGCCGGAACCTCGAAAGCGGTGGCACACAATTCGGCGACAAGCGATTCATACTCCCAAAGCGAAGCGTTCATTCTAGTCGTGTGATAAAACCGAACAAACGGTTCCTGGATGAGTTTGAGTTGGAAATCAAGAAGAAGAACAAAAATCTTGCCGCCGCAGCCGCGGTTGCCGCTGCGGCAGCAGCTGGTGAAGCTTGTTCTACTACCGGGACGGGTTCGATCGCTTCGGCGAGCGGAAGTAAAGAAAACACCACATTGGATTCAGCAGGGGCAGATGGCAATGATGCAGACAGTGTCATTGTTGAAGAGACGAGAAGAAAGAAAGATAAGAAAAAATGCGATGAATCTGCGGATAAGCCTTGTAGTATAGGTAAGTTAATTTTATAGGCTAATAATGTATAAAAGCATTGGTCTAATTTGATTCCATCTTTTCCAACAGCTCAAAACCTCAACGATCAACGACCAGAAGGAAACCCAACAGGCGATCGATCCACAATGACGCCAATCAGTATTAACCCATTTGCTAAGACATCACTTGCAGACGGCTTACTAGTAGCAGGGAATACCAAAAGTTCCAAGCTTGTAAAACCATCGCAACTCTCTCCAGCGATCCAGGGGGTAACGTCCACACTTGGTAGCACAACAACCAACACCTCGAATCTCTCGACGGCAGCATCAATCTTTGGCAAGGGCATTCTCCGTCAGCCACGGTTGCAGTTCGCTACCTCACTGCTCAACAGCAACGCCAACTCCGGTAACGCCAGTGGTTTAAATGGATCATTATCTAGCAGTATTACTTCCACAATTTCCAATGCTCAGACAACACCACCACTGTGCGGAGCACCTTCTGTTGGTAGTCTGGTAACGACGTCAAATTCTAACACTTCATCAGCGAGCGCAACTCTCGGCACAAGCAATAGTGCATCCGAAGGACTCTTTACGATGCATCTGAAAGCAAGCAAAGCAAAGCTCGATGCTTCGAAATTGTTTACGGCAGCATCGTCCTCGGCACAGTCCAGTACGGGCAGTTCCAATGCCGCCGGTCCCGCTTGTTGTATCTGCAGTATTCCGGTCAACTCGCGATACTACGCCCAACTAACCAAGAAATACGGTGTGAGCTGCTGTGATGTGTGTCGAAAGTTTATATCGAAGATGGTGAAAAAGTTAGCAACGGGAAGTTTAGCTAGTCCAAACAACACCGGATCGGTTGGGGAAGTTACTATGCTCAAATGCAAAAATGAAGGAAAGTGTCTTATCACTCCACCGTCACAGCTGATGCGACTGGAAGCGATAAAAACAAGACACATCTTTAAGGAACGTTGTCATGCGTGCTGGCTGCGCAAGTGTCTAGGTAGCTTCCAGTTGCCACCAGTGTTGAAGATTCGTTTAGTTCAAACACTACCTCTCACGATGCGAACGTTTGAACCTCCGGTCAGTGTATCGGCGGGAAGCGGCAGCAACAGCACTTCATTGAAGAAGGATCTAGTTTCTGAGGGTAATCTTTTTGCAAACAGCATTGCGGAGCATGGACCATCGAATGGTACCTCGCGGATATTGTGGAACAGTGGAGAAAAGAAACGTGGAGGATTGGCAGACAATTTCAACAAGACATTCAATCCATTCCTCGCACTTCATATAAATCCGCTCTCACAAAATAATAGCACGTTTGGAAGTGTACCACAGATTAAATTGCCTCTGAGTGGTAGCGAGCGAAGTAGCATCATGGCAGCAAGCCCGAGCAGTTCCTCCGGCGCAAGTTCTTCGGGTCACAAAAGTCCTCTTGCAGGAAGGGAGGATATTGTTACGCCAATCGATTCTCGTAATGAGAAAGAAACTTCTAAAGCTACATCAATCGAAGATACATCAACGGAGGACACTCCCCATAAAGACGTCAGTGATGAACAGGAAAATAGTCCAATTAAACCTCCGCGAACGAGGAGTAAATCGGAAGTAACAAATAGTCAAGCCGTTGAAGCGCTAGCTAGTACAGTGGAACATAAAACAGAGAGTTCGATTCCAGCGGTTGCTATTACTATAAGTACGACTACTCTGCAAACAGCTGCTTCCACTGCTACTGGGCCACTTACGTCGTCCGGTGTGAATCAAGCAGCAGACAAACGACAGCGAATCGACCTGAAAGGACCCCGTGTAAAACATGTGTGCCGTAGCGCATCAATCGTGCTCGGACAACCACTCGCCACATTCCCGGAGGATGGTTCGGCTGACGCACCGAGTAGTGAAGTAGCGAATATCGAAACCCCTCCGAGCGACAGTGCCGCCGAACCGGCCGAAGATCTACCGCTCATTGATCGAGAGCGTCATGCCTCGGTGAATGATTCTAGCACGTTGAAGCAAGACTGTAGCGACTGTATTGATCCAACAATGGCTTTATCGCCCCCTGCAACACCGGACGAGGTCACTGGCGCAGTCCGTGGATCACCAACAAAGCCTGATATCGTACCATCATTTGATCCAGACACGAGCGGATCGACAGAAAAAGAGCTGATGATCGATGAGGATCAGCTTCCAGATGTAGAGGATGAAAAGGAGTGTTCCAGTGATGCTACGCGAAAAGTTAATGATTTAAATGCACACATTCTTGAGCCCAGTTTATGTACCCCAGTGGTGGATGCGCCTGTTTCCCTAAAGGAGGATGTAAATGTCAAACCGCAATTCACTGTAGCAGTTCCTACCATAAATAACATCGCTACGGCAGCGAAAAAGTTTGAAGAAATCGTAGAAAAACCAACAACTCGTAAAACTACCGGTTCTTTCCGTCCGCAAGCATCCCGGCCGTTCGGTATTGGAGCAACATCGAAGCAAGGTCCTTTCAATATCAGCGGTCGAAAGCAACAGCAATCGCAAGCGTCCTCTTCGCTCGTTTCGCTAGCCAATCGTAACTCGGCATCATTAGCGTTATCGGGAATAACCGGAAAGACGGGGGCTGGATTGAATGCACTCGGCGAAACCCCAATGATTTCGATCGATTTTTGGGAAAACTATGACCCGGCCGAAGTGAGTCGTTCTGGGTTTGGTTTGATCTTATCCGAAACGATGCCAGTACGAGCTCTGTGTTTCCTTTGTGGTAGTGCGGGTCTCGAGAGTATGTTGTTTTGTGTATGTTGCTGTGAACCTTACCATCAGTACTGTGTGAAAGATGAATACAATCTACGTACGGGCACCGGATTGGACGATACAGGCAACATGAGCCTGCTGGACGTAACGCTAGGTGCTTCATCGCAGCAGCAACAGCAACAGCTTCTGATAGGTCGCTTCAACTGGATGTGTCCAAGGTGTACGGTGTGTTACAGCTGCAACATGGCCACGGGTGTGAAGGTGAAATGTCAGAAGTGTGCGAAACACTATCATACCACCTGTCTCGGAACGAGCAAACGTTTGCACGGTGCCGATCGTCCGCTGATCTGTGCCTCTTGCTTACGTTGCAAAAGCTGCGGAACAACGAACGTAACGAAGTTTATCGGTAATCTTCCGATGTGTACGCCCTGTTTCCGGTTAAGACAGAAAGGCAACTACTGTCCATTGTGCCAGAAATGCTATGAGGACAACGATTTTGATCTGAAGATGATGGAATGTGGCGATTGTCGGCGATGGGTGCACGCGCGATGCGAAGGTCTAACGGACGAGCAGTACAATATGCTCAGTGTGCTACCGGAAAACATTGAGTTCATCTGCAAAAAGTGCACAAAACATAGCGATGGTACAGCGCATCTGTGGCGTGATGCTGTTGCAGCAGAATTCAAAGCTGGTTTACTAAGTGTGGTGAAACTGTTGAGTAAAAGCCGTCAGGCGTGTGCGTTGCTCAAACTAAGTCCGCGGAAAAAGTCTCCAAACTGCACGTGTGAAGCCAGTTTAGTTACTAATGTAAGGAATATTTCCTTCTTCTCTGGGGGAGATTCACCGAGTCTGGGGTTTTCTTCGTCTTCGAAAAAGCCTAAGCTAGATGAGGATTCGATTTACGATTTTAACAGTGAAAACAGCTGTGGAAGTAGTAGTGGAAATAGTAACGGAGCAACAAGTTACGCAGTAGTTCCAATGCCAGGAAGCAACGTCCCCAAATGCTACTGTTCCTCTCGAACGACTCCGGGGAAATCCGGTGGAGATATTAGCCTGGTTGACATCAAGCAGAAGATCAACGCAAATGAGTATTATTCGCTGCAGGACTTTCATTACGACATGAACACGCTGCTGCAGGCGGTGAGCTCTGAGGAGCTAACTGTAGCATACAAAGAATTCTTGAGTGAAACGTTCCCATGGTTCCAGAACGAAACCAAAGCTTGCACGGATGCGCTTGAGGAGGCAATGTGCGGCGAGGTGGAACAATCATCCAATCTTGACCGATATCACTCATCAACCAGAACAGGTGCAATGGGAGGTAATCGTGGAGGATCAACTGATTGTCACAGCGGCACGAATCATCAGCTTCGAAATAATATGTATCCTTTCGCGACAACACTAGATCAGAAAGTTCCTCAAGTAGATATTCCGCTCGATGACTTGTCGGATTACTTCCACGGCACGGAGGAAGAGATGCTAGATACCAGAATCTGTATGCTCTGTAAACAACAAGGGGAGGGAATGCCTCTACACGAATCACGCCTGCTCTACTGTGGACAAAACAATTGGATACACACAAACTGCGCACTGTGGTCGGCGGAAGTGTTTGAAGAGATCGACGGCTCGCTGCAGAACGTTCACTCAGCTGTGTCACGTGGTCGACTCATCAAGTGTTGTCATTGCGGTGTAAAAGGCGCTACTGTCGGGTGTAACGTAAAGAATTGTGGTGAACATTATCACTTTCCTTGTGCTAGACGTATTGGATGTGTCTTTATGCTCGACAAGACGGTATACTGTACATCTCACGCAATCGAGGCTCAGAAGAAACGGTGCCCTGAAGAGCGTAATTTTGAAATTGCACGTTCGGTGTACGTAGAGCTGGACCGACGAAAGAAACGATTTGTAGAACCATCCCGAGTGCAATTCATGATTGGATCGCTAAATGTACGCCGTCTGGGACATGTAGTGCCAACGTTCAGCGATCATGCAGATGTGCTCATTCCTGCAGACTTTGAATGCACGCGACTGTATTGGTCAGCGAAAGAGCCGTGGAAAATCGTATCATACCGCATCAAGACATCCATTCAGAGCAGCAACTACTGCTACGGCACAGATCTAGGCAAGAACTTTACCGTCGACCACTCATCGAACAGTAGCACCGTGCAATGGGGTCTCACGCAGATTGCTCGTTGGCACACTAGCCTTCAATACTGTGAGGATCAGCAAGAGGACATGGTGGATACACTGGATAATGAAGCACTGCAGCAGCACCTGATATCATCGATGTCTTCAACGGCTACTACGATGACAACAACAACGACGACTCAGTTGCTGGCGTCGTCACGATGCGAACCAAATACCGTTTGCGTCAGCACAGGAGAGGATACAAACGATGAGGAGCCTCAAAACACAAACGATCTGCTCCCTCCGGAGATAAAAGATGCTATTTTCGAGGACCTTCCTCACGACATCCTGGATGGCATCTCCATGCTAGACATCCTTCCCAAGCTGATGACCTACGAAGATCTGCTGGCTATGGATCTGAAAAGCGATTCTACCTTCAACATTGATATCCTAAAAGACCCCGGTATTCTTCAAGGACTTGGTAATGGAGCGGGATCTTCTACCGGAGGTTCATCAACGACGGCAAACAACGTCGCCCAAAGTGCGAAAAATAGCGATCATTCCGGCATGGATGTGGATGATATGGCCAGTCTGCATGAAGCTATCGGTAGTACCGTTGGATCCGAGCTCAGTAACGATGGATGGGCGAAAACAATCGGTACGCCCGGTGTGGAGGATGCCCTTCTCTCCGGTTTGGCTAAACCAGCTACTCCAAGTGTCACGAATACTGCCGTACACCACAGAGAACTGAAACGCAGCAAATCTGACATTCTTGAAGCAATAGCAGCCGCCGGACAGCAGCAACCTAGGGGCCAGCGTTCCGGCAGCTTCTCCTGGAACACAAAGCAACTCGAATCGACGGCTGCCGTCGTAGCGAAGCGTCGCAAGATCGGTAAAAATAACATCAAGCTTTCAGATGTTCTATCGCTTGGCAGAATCAAAGAGGACACTCAAAGCATTTGTGGTTCGATGACTACGGCAGTGACTACATCAACCACCATGGTGACTGCGACGGCAGCCACCACTGCCGTTGTACTAGAAGAGCGAGCCAAAACTCAACAAGATGATTTTTCTTGGGCTACCGTGAAAAAATCGATGGGGACGGTGGAAGAAACATCGGAAAATGGGGCAAACGTATTCGAAAAATTGAAAATTTCTCAACTGGACGGTGTAGACGACATCTGTCTTGATGGTTCAGTTAGCGAAATGAAAATCTACTCTTCGCGGTCAATGGTTGAAGCACCGGTCAAGTGTGACCGCTGTCAGGCAACATATCGTAACCAGGAATCGTACCAGCGACATCTTAGTTCCTGTGAGGTTCTTTCTACAAGTGAGTCGGAATCAGAGACTCGATCGCCACGATTACTCAGCCCGGAACAACAACAGCAGCAGCAACAACAGCAACAACAAATCATCACCGGTCAAATATCGGGTACGACAGGTAGCACCTTCATTCTTCCGCAAGCATCATCACAACCACAAACTATTACTACCGATATCTACGGTAATACGACGGGATATCTTACGGCTGGTTCGACGCAATCTACTGGTCACCCACAAACCATTTCAGTATTGCAAGCTGGGCAAACAATCAATCTAAACGGCAACCAAGCTATACTTTCAAACCTACCGACGTCTATGCCAATCACCATCAATCAACTCTCATCAGGTGGCATTCCTATACAAACTTCGGGCACCGGGACGCAGCAAATTCCTTTGCCGGGGACTCTTCAGGCGGGTTTACAAAATTTGGGTGGAAACATGATCATCTCTACTGGGCCGAATGGTCAGGGACAACTTTTCACCACGAATCAGTTCTCAAACGCGGCCTTCCAACAACAGGCACAACAGCAACAATCACAGCAGCAAGTTTTACACGACGCAAATTCGCAGCAGTTTATGCAGAGCAAACAAAGATTCATTCAACCCGCTCCGACAGCATCACCGATCACTTTGCCGCATAGTCTCGCCTCTGGAACGGGTCCAATGACAACGACAACTCTCAGTACGGCTCAAGGTTTAGGTGGAGTGTTCTCACAGCAACCTCAAATTTTTTCGATCGGTCCGAATGGACAGCCGCAACTAATGACGATTGCAGCTCCGCAGCATCAACAAACGATCTTACAAGCTGGCGTTTCGCAGCCGATTGGAATGCAACAAGGAGCCAAAAAGATAGTCTACACCACTGCATCACCAAAGAAAGTGATGACAAAACTTGCGCAACAACAGCAAGGATTGAAATCGAAACGTACGCTCGCATCAAATGGAGTGTCGAAGCCGGGAATACAGATCAAAACTAAACAACAGCAACAACAGGAGCAAACGATGACATTACACCCAACAACGAATGTGATCGGAGGACAATCCACTGCTGGTCAGCTGCAAACGACGCTCTCTGCTGCACCACAGCAGCAGCAACAGCAGCAGATTCAGTTGATTAATACATCCTATCCGCTGATTCAACGGGCAACAGCACCGACCGGATCACATCAAACATCTGGCAACGTTATCTTCCAGACACAATCACCTACAAATCAACCGATCCTCGTACAGCAGGTTGGAGGCAATCAAATCTCTTACCTCGCAGATCAGGGCACACTAACGGCGAACCCGGTCCAGTATCAGCTTGCACCGGCAAATGTGATCACGCAGAATGGATTTGCAATGGCAACAACTGGTCCGGATGCGGGAACATTGGCAGCAGCGACGGCCAACAACATTCTCATACCCAACGGTACCGGTGGTTATTCACTCATCCCTGCCGGAGCGCTACAGATCGCTACCCAACCGCAAGTGATAGGAACAATCGTACAGCCACAGGCAGCGGCCATCCAATGCGGTATGATGGCTACGGAACAAATGGTTCTGGGTGCGACAACTGCAGCAACCGCATCGGCTCAACCAACGCTTGAGATGATGGTGACAGATCCGGCGTCGGGTTGTATGTATCTTACCAGCCCATCGATGTATTATGGACTTGAAACAATCGTACAGAATACGGTTATGTCCTCGCAGCAGTTCGTGTCCGCCACGGCGATGCAGGGAGTTTTGAGTCAAAATTCAAGCTTTTCCGCCACAACGACACAAGTGTTTGCTGCTAGCAAGATTGAGCCGATCGTTGAAATGCCTGCCGGATATGTGGTGCTAAACAATGATGGTACAACGGCTCAACAAATGCAGATTGGAACATCAACCGCATCGGTTGTGTCGCAGGCACCGACACCAGTTCAAATTCAAACTTCTACGAGCGTTGGAGCGAACGGAGGGCAAGCGATTTTCCAACAGGCACAACTACAACCAACTGCGGCCGTCGCGTCCCCTTCCGCCTCCGGCTCTCTTCCTACCACTCACCAAACGACGCCGGTTGTGTCAATCCAGCAGCAACAACAGCAGCAACAACTATGGAAGTTGGAATGTTCTACTCCATCCACTATTAGTATCCAACCGAACGCCATTGCCACTAGTTCGTCCAACTCTACAACCTCGATCGTGACGCCTCTCAAGCCAACGATGAAAACTATAGTACCAAAGTCACAACCACAGCTGATAAATAAAGTCATGCCAAATACGGCAATGAAAGTACTAAACAGCGGAAACGAGCAAACATCAACTGGCACTACCGGTAGTATGGTATCGGCGACACAGCAGCAAAAGTCTGCATGCTTCCAATCAATCGTGTCCTCATCGGTGTACACTACGGCCACAGCCTTAACCACCTCCACGAAAGTTTCGAACGTGATTAAACCCATCACAAAGACGACCAACTACACTAAACCGAAAATTGTTGCCAAACCCGTCAAGCAGAAAACTTCACCAGCGTTACTTTCTCCTACATCACATTCCCCAGTGTATCAGTTGTCACAGCAACAGCCTCAAACAGTCATGATCTCCACACAACCAGTGCAACAACAACAACAACTGCTGCAGAACGGTATCACCCTGATTCCGGCAGCCAGTACGACCGCTCCAGTAACGAATGCATCGCAACTGGTACCGATTAAACCAAACGTTAACGCGAACGGTTTGCAAACGATTTCAGCAAACCAGCTAACCGTAAGTGCGATTGCGCAACAACCTCCAATCGTGATCGAAAAGCTACCACAGCAAGTGCAATCAGTGACTTCCTCTACTAGTGTTACGCCCATATCGAATGGTATAGGTCTCAACAACGGACAGATGATGATCATTCAGCCCAATAGCGCATCAGTCGCCAAGAAGTCGACTCAGATCAACGGGCAGGGCTCCGGTCATGTGAAAAAACAAAAGACTATGCTCCCAATGAACCAAACGCAAATGATTAGCTACACAGCAGCCCAACAGCTTCCGCAGCAGCAGCAACAGCAGCAGCAGCAGACACAACCGTACCAGCAGTTGATGAATGTTTCCACTACGCAACAGCAACTGTCAGGAATACCCCAACAACAACAACAACAACAAGGCCAACAACAACAGATTCAATCTCAACCGATCGGTATATCACAGGGTGGTAAAGGACCTCTTTCAAAAAAGACGTCCTCCAACGTTGGACAGATCACACTGTCGTTGGCAAATATTGGAACTACAAACACAATCGGACCAGTCCCGGTATCGATGCCAGCATCGACGATAACGATTACTCCATCGCAACCCGCAAGCATAACACTTCCGACCGCTCCGTATCCGATGCCACTCTACTCCAACATACCGACCAATGTAGTTAACCCGATTCAGCAGCAGACGAATCAGAACACCCAATCGTCTACGGCGAACAGTCGGCCAACGAATCGCGTCCTTCCCATGCAAGCGTCTGTGATGCAGCAGAAGATTCCGGAAGTACCACAAACTCCTCCACCGCCACCACTAAAAATGCTTCATCAGCAGTGCTCGGAGAAGCTGGACCACGAGTTTTCGATCATTCCGAGCCCAGCTCCATTTGGTGTATCGACACCAAGTTCTTCACCGAACGATGTGGATCGAATGAAAATGTCGGGTAACGAGAAGCTTCTCACCACGAGTAAGAACACCAATCGGCTTGAAATCGAGATTAAGCCAATAGAAATAACACCACTTACATCTGCCATGATGACACCAACAACTACAAACGGAAGTTGCACCCCTTCGCCGCTACCGCCATCGTCGATATCACAGCAGCAAGAAGAATCATCACTGCAACCAGCACTACCTTTAGAGCAGGCTACTATGATGATGGCAATCGAAGAAGAACAACAACAACTCCATCAGCATAACACGGAACAGCAAATCAATGAAACTCCGAGTTTCCAATTCAGCCTCAGCTTCGATGGCACAGCAGGGACGCTAATTCCACTTGACACTCAACAATCCATGACGGCACAGATCGAAATCAAGCCAATCCTAACATCGTCGCCAAGATGCAATGACGATGAGATACAGTCGCCTCAGCCTATCCTGACGCCCAACGACACTATCGAAGACGACCGAGACACCGAAACGCAGCGAATCGATGAGCTGAAACACTCGCTCGAAGCGGAAACGCAGGAGATGCTCGCTGAAGTACATGAGACGTCCATGTGCGGAGATAGCGCAGGTGCCGGAAGCAGTAGCGGTACAGCTTCCCCAAGCCTGAACGATGGTGAATCGGATTCGCCGGAGATAAAAGATAAAATCTCCGAAATACTCGATAATCTTGAGCAGCAGACGAATCAAGAAGTAGAAATGCAGATGCAGGCCTTTGACAGTCTCGGTGGATCGAAGGAGCATTGTTCGGCTGTAACGGAGCGTTTGGTGGCTGAGCTCCGGGAAGAGTTTCATTCGGCAGTGTCGTCACCGTCGACAGCAACGACTGCCGCAACCGTTCCGATAATGTCAGTGGAACAATCACAAACAACAGCGAACCTGAGTGACCAACCAAATCTGCTTACTATGTCCGATTCCATGTTTGACAATTCGAAGAAGGAATCCAATATCAATGGGTGTTACCGCGACAACATCGATCGTTCAAACTATGCAGGAAATGCTTCTGGAGACGATCTGAATTCCTTACTACAAGATGGCGACGCGGAAAGTGTACTGTTTGGAAAAATTCGCCAACCGGAACCATCTCCACTGTCACAGCCTTCGCCAACCGAGCATCACCATCAGCTACACCAGCTGGATGAAGAACTACAGCAGTTCACTGTACAAGCTCCAGCTCCGGCCCCTCCGTCCACTGTACCCAAACCTCCACGTTCTACGAGTCCGAAATTGCTGTACGAAATTCAATCGCAAGATGGGTTCACCTACAAATCAACGTCAATCGTAGAAATCTGGGACAAACTGTTCGAAGCGGTGCAGACCGCACGTCGAGCGCATGGTCTGACGCCTCTGCCCGAGGGTCAGCTAAAGGAGATGGCCGGAGTGCAGATGCTCGGCCTGAAGACGAACGCCATTCGTTACCTGCTCGAACAGTTGCCCGGTGTGGAGAAGTGCTCGCAGTACAGTCCTCTCTATCACAAAAAACAATCGGGTGGTTTAGGTGGTCCAGGCGTTGGAGAAACGGGCGCAGGGCTCGCTGGCTGCAACGGAGTTGCGGATTATTTCGATGAGCTGCAGGAGAACATAAACGGTACGGCACGTTGTGAACCGTACAAAACGCGCTCTGAGTATGATATGTTTAGTTGGCTGGCGTCACGGCACCGCAAACAACCGATGCCGATCGTTGCACAAAACATTGATGACACGATCATTCCCAGGTAGGTACCGCTCGGTGTCACACATGTATAGGGAATCACCACATACATTTTCATTTGCAGACGGGGCAGTGGCAGCAACCTTCCGATGGCAATGCGCTATCGAACGTTGAAAGAATCGTCGAAGGAATCGGTTGGCGTGTATCGATCGCATATTCACGGTCGTGGACTGTTCTGCAACCGCGACATTGAAGCAGGTAATTTGTTGAACAAACTTTTTCTTCTATTCTCTCGCTCTCCCTCCCTATGTGCTCTTGAGTGAGGAGAGAGAGCTTTCTCCTTCTATTCTCCCTAACTAACAAATGTTTTAACGCTCCAACTTTTTACTCAAAGGCGAAATGGTGATCGAATACGCAGGAGAACTAATACGGTCAACGCTAACCGACAAACGTGAGCGGTACTATGATAGTCGCGGCATCGGCTGCTACATGTTCAAGATTGATGAAAACTTTGTCGTCGATGCAACGATGCGGGGCAACGCGGCCCGTTTTATCAATCATTCATGTGAGGTAAAGTCGCACATGTTGTGCATGCTTGCACGGCAAATATTACAAAATATGTTCCCCATGCTAACATGCATTCTTTCGTCCCAACAGCCGAACTGCTACTCGAAGGTAGTGGACATACTTGGCCACAAGCACATAATCATCTTCGCCCTTCGGCGTATCGTGCAAGGCGAGGAGCTAACATACGATTACAAGTTCCCTTTCGAAGACGTGAAAATTCCGTGCTCATGCGGTTCTAAAAAATGTCGCAAGTATCTCAACTAACGTTCAGCAGCAGCTGCGGCAGTCAATCCGTATAACTGCTTTCAACTTCCAGGGGCTCTAGCAGCAGTTGATAACAAAGAAAAGCTGTCTTAAACAGTCTCGTAGACATAGTGCGGTGGGTGGAAATGAACGAAAAAATCAATCACAAATGTTCCACTGTCTCTTCTTTATTGCTTATGTTCGGAATCATCGGATTCTCTGGCCAACAGTTAAAAAAAACATACCGGTTTCCTGTACTGAAGATGTGTAACTTGATGTAAAAATGTATATCTATTTGTGAGTATT
>JXXA01003894.1:0-10673 GCA_000956255.1 Anopheles punctulatus | reverse complement strand
ACAAAAAAAGATTAGAAATCAAACATCATAACAGCAGCGGACGAGTTCAGCAAAGTAATGATGAGCATGTATCGTTCTTCTTTCGCATCCCATCCCACCCCTGGGCAACGGCACAGGTTCCCGAAGACCCAGTCTAGCTTCCGTGCACAGTACCAGCTCGTCCGTGCGGAGCTACAGTATGCGTCGGTTTGAGCAGGAGATACAGCAGAAGGAGCTACGGCAGGAGATGAAGCGACACCTGGCGCGGCTCCAGGAGCAGCAGCAGCTGCAGAAGATCAAACCCAACATCATCATCGGTGATGTGATATCGTGCCCTATGAACAAACCGATACTGACGACGCCTAGCCCGATGACTCCCAACTCCGTCGACGACATACTACCGTCGGTGGACGAGACGCAGGAGGTACTACCGCCGTGCGTGGCTGCCGAAAACCGCGCCACAGACTAACACGCTTAACGCCTCTCTCACTCGTTGCAGTTCTCGCCGAACCTTAGCCAACGATCGGTTAGCGACAGTACTGGCGGCTGTTTCGATGGACCGTGCAGTTCCACGGAATTGTTGAAGTAGTGCACCTGAGCTCGATCGGCTCGATCGTAGGCAAAATGTTATATAGCGAACCATTTTATGGAAATTTTTAGACCGATAAGTAATGGCAGAACCGGGCCAAAAAAAAAAAAACCCCGCGAAACGTTCAACGTACAATGCGGTGCGTCGATTTTGCAGAACTGCACCAGCATCGCCTCTCGGACGCTGGACGAAACCATGCGCGACGAACGCGACCACGATCGGTTTCGACCGATCGACCAATCGAGATTCCAAGCTTTCCCAACACGACCGTGTCTCTGTTGCCTGGCGTGAGGTACTTTCGGGAAATTCGGCTTTCGAGCACAGATTTGCTTCATTCCTTTCAACACGCACGCGAAAGCAAAGCAATAAGCGAAGCATTTTCCACTTACTTTCCTTCCCACAACGCAGTGTCGCCGTGAAGGGACGCGATTGCAACTTTAAATCGTTTCCATTCGTCAGTTAAGTTAATCAGGAACGAAAAAAAAAATAGATCCGCATCCGGTGCATCTTTAACGTTATGTGATATTTATCGATTAGTATTAGTTGTAGCTGATTTTCATCTTTACTAAGGCACCCAACACACACAAACACACACGCGCGACCCAAAAATCGTCAGCAGTTCTCTGGAATCAAAACTCAAACGGCCTCAGCAGAAGATGCGCTCCTAAGGTGCGGGGGCCAACGAGAGAATCATTCTTATGACTACTACCCCCTCTTTGAAAACAACAAAAAAAAACTAAAAACAAAAAACAAAAATCCCAGTTGCAGCAGTTACAAGTACCAGCGCTCCTTTTCAGTCTGCACCACTACCAAACCGTTTGATGGACGAGTAGGTTCGAATAGGTGTTTTTTTGCTCTCGATGCGATCTTTCTCTCCCTCTACGGTAAGCGATTGTTTGAAGTAAAACAAAACCGAAACACATTATTGCATGATACAGAAAACAGCGGCAACCCTTACATGATGTTTAAATTCATCCTTTCCGCAGCAACAGTTTCTCAACACGTTTTTGTAACAACGATTTATTCACGCATATTTGCATACGATTCCAGCTAATGTAGAACGGAAAACGGAACTGCAAAACTGCGAACAAGCTAACTTACGGCATACATTTGATTCCACGTTTCAATAGTACTTTTTACGTAGAGAAAGCTGCAGCTGCATCGCGACAAGCCGGCAAACCCGGCCGACGAAGGGAGTACGCACGGGCGGGCGTTTTTGTAGGGTAAAAATTTACGAATGATAGCGACGAGGCACCCGCAAATCCCACAAACAAACTAAACGGAGGGGAATGAAAAGTTAGGTGAAAGATGAAACCGAACGAAAGCAAACAAAACAAAACAAAAACAAAAAAAAACAACCAACAAAACAAACAAAACCCAGTAAATTAGCACGTTCATGTTGACTTAAATGTTGTATTAATCTTAAGAAAAGTAATAAACATCAAACAACCGGATTATTCGTGCTCAGCCTTAGGCAAATTATAAATTGATAAGATTCTCAGGATCAGGTTTGTTGGTCGCGAGAAATGATGAAATGAAGTCGAGCTATACATCTGCTGGTGGGGAGGGGAGCGTATTTAACAAAAGAAAAGAAAAGCAAAAAAAAAACTTTCCTCCACAATGGACAGAGAGAGAGAGAGTGCGAGAGAGAGAGAGCGAGAGTGAGAGCGAGCGAGGCATTAGGCATTGGGAGGAATGAATTGATTAAGAAATTATTCTAAAATACAAAACATTACTTTATACAAGTAGCGTGTAGCGTGTGTGAGGCGATATTTTCTGTTGCCGAGGAATGTGATGATATCCCCGACGTATTACGAAGAAAATGTGCTAGAAATAATCCCCGTACGAAGCAAGTACCGATGGCAGCAATACTTTGGTTTGTGATTTATTTCAATTACATGTACCGTGCAAAAAAAGTACAAGATAAAATCCACGAACGGATTGTTCGTTTGCGATGATAAACGTGACTTGATTTACCATTGTTACTAAATTAACTTGAATTTATTATTCAAAATGCGCTGTTGCGGGGGAATTGATTGTGTGCAATGGATATCGGCTCGAATGTTAAGACAAACTTTGCTAGTTTTAAACCAAATTTCAATTTTACTTCGTATGTAAAAAAAAACCTTCCATCGATTCTTCCGTAATTGTAAAGTTCCATGTCCAGGCTTGTATAACATTCTCACCTCTTTGAAGCGTTTAACCTTCGATTGTGTATTAGTTTATATCGTTTTGAGGTAAAAAAAAACATAATTCTATAGACACTAAACCAGTTTTTCTTTTTTGCTAAATGCAACAGGTTGCTGAATCTATTTAGAAGGGAAAAGAATCCATTCAAGCTAATTATTCCCCACGTTCTCGTGTTCTAGCTTGGGTTTAGGGAAAACGAACGGTGTTGATCACGTTTGGCAGGAGCAGATCTTGCAGTCTTACCCCGTTTCTATAAAAGTCAAATCCGTTGATATTGTAACTTTAATATTGAAAATAGACTGATATATCTATAGATGAGACAACAATGCCCAATGCCGATAATGACGAGGAGAGGCGCAGACAAAGGCGCAGCGTTATTTCTACACGAAACGAGACCTAATCAAACGAACCATCATCAAGCCCTCTTCTCGTGCGAAAACGCTGCCGGTGAAACGTGGGCGGGGATGGGGGTAAATTTTACAAAATGTCTTAGCGGCCGTACGGCAGGGCTTCAATCGCTGGTTGCAAATGCGCCGCTTCTTTCCGTTAGGCCAAGCTAATCGAAACCGCGTCGATGTTAGCGTTGTGTAACTTCGGTATAAAGTAAAGTGAACATGAAGCCCGTAACAACCACCACGTTCCCATGGCAACTGTCTCACATAGCAGCACAGCAAGTTGCTGCCAGCGCTTTCTATTCGCTTGTGCAATGCCAGGCTCTAATGCTTCTGTGTGGCCACGTGTCTTGATGCACCCGGGAGTGCGTATGTGTGCATCGAACCCGTTTTCGTTTCCGGTACGCTCATTTACCCAAAAACAAACCAACAAACAAACAAAAAAAACGAACGACAAAATAGGTACCAAACCAAGTTGAAGAAATAAAAAAAACCAAACTCCTCACCAACAGGAAGGCGATAGGCGACGTAGGCGATGAACCAGTCAACATTGTTTTACGACACACCCACACCAGAACAATGCTAATTGAATAAAGGGATGCATTTTTTGTTCGACCAGTTTTCACCGTCACTGGGGTTCCGGTTTTATTGTGAATCTCGCTCCAGCACGATGACCGCCTTTAGTCGACTTCCTCGATCGTCGGACCGGCACCGGACGTCGGTGGGGCTCCGGCACCGGCACCGGCACCGGGCATACCGCCACCGGGCATGCCACCGCCGGGCATACCGCCAGCACCCTGGTACAGCTTCTGGATGATTGGATTGCACACCGCCTCCAGCTCCTTCTGTTTGTGCTCGAACTCTTCCTTCTCGGCCGTCTGGTTGCCGTCGAGCCAGGCGATCGTCGCGTTACACTTGTCCATGATCAGCGTCTTGTCCGCGTCCGGGATCTTGTCCTTCACGTTCGCGTCCTCCATGGTCGACTTCATGTTGAAGCAGTACGCTTCGAGCGCGTTCTTGGCGGCGATCTTCTCGCGCTGCTTTTCGTCCTCGTTGCGGAACTTCTCCGCCTCGTTCACCATCCGGTCGATGTCCTCCTTGCTGAGGCGACCCTTGTCGTTGGTGATCGTGATGCGGTTCTCCTTGTTGGTGGACTTCTCGACGGCCGACACGTTCATGATGCCGTTCGCATCGATGTCGAACGTCACCTCAATCTGCGGCACGCCACGCGGCGCCGGTGGGATACCGCTCAGCTCGAACTTGCCGAGCAGATTGTTATCCTTCGTCATCGCGCGCTCGCCCTCAAACACCTGAATCAGCACGCCCGGCTGATTGTCCGAGTAGGTGGTGAACGTTTGCGTCTGCTTCGTCGGGATGGTGGTGTTGCGCTTGATAAGCACCGTCATCACGCCCCCGGCCGTCTCGATGCCCAGCGACAGCGGTGTTACGTCCAGCAGCAGCAGATCCTGAACCGCCTCCGACGTATCGCCCTGCAGGATGGCCGCCTGGACCGCGGCCCCGTACGCGACCGCCTCGTCCGGATTGATGGACTTGTTCAGCTCCTTGCCGTTGAAGAAGTCCTGCAGCAGCTTCTGCACCTTCGGGATGCGGGTCGATCCGCCGACCAGCACAATGTCGTGGATGCTCGACTTGTCCATCTTGGCATCGCGCAGCGCCTTCGACACCGGTTCCATCGTGTCGCGGAACAGGTCCGAGTTCAACTCCTCGAAACGGGCCCTCGTGATCGAGGTGTAGAAATCGATACCCTCGAACAGCGAATCGATCTCGATGCTGGCCTGGGTCGACGCGGACAGCGTACGCTTTGCCCGCTCGCAAGCCGTACGGAGTCGCCGCAGGGCACGCTTGTTGCTCGTTATGTCCTTCTTGTGCTTGCGCTTGAACTCTTCCACGAAGTGAGACACCATGCGGTTGTCGAAGTCTTCACCGCCCAGGTGAGTGTCACCGGCGGTCGACTTCACCTCGAAGATGCCATCCTCGATCGTCAGGATCGACACGTCGAAGGTGCCGCCGCCCAGATCGAAGATCAGCACGTTGCGCTCGCCGCCAACCTTCTTGTCCAAACCGTACGCGATGGCAGCCGCCGTCGGCTCGTTGATGATGCGCAGCACATTGAGCCCGGCGATCGCACCGGCATCCTTCGTTGCCTGACGCTGCGAGTCGTTGAAGTAGGCCGGCACCGTGATGACCGCGTTGGCGATGCTCTTGCCCAGGTACGCTTCGGCCGTTTCCTTCATCTTGGTCAGCACCATCGACGAAACCTCCTCCGGGAAGAACGATTTCTTCTCGCCCTTGTACTCGACCTGCAGCTTCGGTTTGCCACCGTCACTGATAACCTCGAACGGCCAATGCTTCATGTCGCTCTGCACGGTTGGATCATCAAACTTGCGTCCGATCAGGCGTTTCGCGTCTGCAAAACAGAAGCACGTAAAATCGACAGTTAATTCTGTTCGGCCCGCTAATGTGCGCGTCCGGCGAACGGCCAAAGGCCTCAATGAATGAAACCTACCGAAGATCGTGTTGTTGGGATTCATTGCCACCTGATTCTTGGCAGCGTCACCAATCAGGCGCTCCGAATCGGTAAACGCCACATAGGAAGGCGTGGTCCGGTTGCCCTGGTCGTTGGCGATAATGTCCACCTTGCCATGCTGGAACACACCGACGCACGAGTAGGTCGTGCCCAGATCGATGCCCACTGCCGGTGTCTTTGCCATTTCTGCGGATGAGAAGAAACCTATTTTAGCACCACTTCCCAGCCACGCAACAGTGCGGTGCAGTATTTTTAGATCGCACTCGCTAAAGGTCACCACGATGATGAACGTTGTCCAGGTGTTACAGCGTGTGGGCCAGCTACATATCTTCCGGGTAATGTTCGATCATTTCAACACAACCCGAGTTATGTGCGATGTTTTGTTTGTTAAATCACCTCCAATCATACCTGTTAGCTATTATTTCAACACACTTCCGGTGATAATTTTCACTAACTAGCACGTGCTCTTCACACACTTCCTGTTATGACGGGGAGCTAACGTCTGCAGCGCGTTTCACGCGTCCTGTCCGTTTGGTGTTCAATGGTCGACTAAACTCACGGACGATCGAGCCGAATGCTTAAAATAGTATTCACATCGTTATATCACACAACGCGAACGCGGCTGGTGACGAAAATAGTGACGGAATGCTGCGATCGTACCTCCAAAATGATCTAGAAAGATCGTCATCAAGTCTACGATGAACAACGTTTTTTGTCCCCCTTCGAAACGTCGTCCGAGAGGCAGTGAGATGAGAAGGAAAACGCTAGAACCCGTAGGATGCAAGAACTCAACGATCGTGTGCTCGTTTTGTCGACGAGGAGAAAAGATGTGCCCATCGCAACAGAGTAATAATTATCTTCGTTTGTGAGCACCTCGATTGTCTTCAAGTTAATGTTTTCTTCGCTAGCTTTTACTGCTTTCAGTAGTTCTCTTAATTATCTATATCACAATTCATACAAAAATCTAATTTAAGCAGAACCCAAAAGACTTTAAACACGAGATTTTCTACCGGTTGTCTGGCAAAACCTGCTTAATCATAACACTATTTTTTTATTTTTCGTACGTTTTTTCCGTAGAACGATGATCAACGCTGACAACTCGTTCCTAGATGATAATTGCTTAAAAGATACTACTTTGGTGACTTGATCAACCATAGGGAGCCATTGCTATAACATCTGTTGCTCGTAAACAAGTTGAATCTGTCTCAAAGGATAACGAGGCAACATTTTGGCAATCTCAAAGTATTGTCTGACATTGTATTGTTTCATTAAACACACGTACATTTTAAACATTAATCATTCAATAATAAGATTCATGCTGCGAACGAATAGAATTGAAGCATTTTCATTGAATTATAAATTTATTATTTCACTGCGGAAAAGGGTAAATCTGCATGAATAAATTTGTGAATAATGATAGGAGATGGTTTGGAAAATCATGCTCAGAACAAATGTTATGGTTGATCGCTTTGAGGAAAAGTCGGAATATGAATGAAAACAACTATTTGAACCCTTTTGGATTTATTTGGACTCATTAGTTGGATTCTTTACCACTAGATGTTTTGTCCCTCGGAATTACATGTTGAACCTACTGTTTAGTAATTACTAATGGATCTCTGAATTAAGTCATCCTTAATCATGGTATTTTTTATATTGCTCGACTTGTTTTTATTTTCTTTTTGTTATTTATTTATTTAAAGTTACATATTGCTCGACTTGTTCTATGAAAAGTTTATTTATTTAAACTTAATAATCTTTGAAATATTCTAATGTCTAATCTAATGAATAGACATTAGAAATAATCTAATAAATATGTGATATTGTCACCCATTAGAAGTAAATGTGTTTCACGAACGTCACATCCACGTAGCGAAATAACCAAAATCGTCATTGTAACTACCTTACGTTAGAGTAAAACCGGTTTTTATTGACACGTTCCGATCGATTTTTTCTCTACTCTAATGACTTTTTTGTTTGACTCACTGCGGTGAAGCGCTTGGCGAAATCATAAATCATACATCTACAAATGAAAAACAAACAAACACCCAACAAAACATGTGTTTGCACCCGTTAAAGGCGCGGCTATGAAATAAAAACATAAATCAAGCATTATGCGTTAGTGACAGTTTAAAACTAGAGTCTGATTGACGGTGGTTGCGCTGTTCCACGGAAAGGCTCGAAAACTTCAAAACATGAGCCACGCAAAAATGCATACCCAGGTGGATCCGGACGATGAAGATGAAGCGTTCGTATGTACACCGCTCTCGATTTGCAGCCAATACGGTGGTTTCGGTTGGCCGTCGTCTGCCATCCCTCACGATTTCGTGAAGTACGACTGATAAACCATACCGAGCGAGCTGGCGGCAAACCAGATGAAGCAGCTCCACCACGTGGCAAAGCCGAACAGCCCGCGATACACGTCTTTGGTGAAGACTGACTTGAGGCTTTGCAGCGACATATGGAAGCTTTGGGCAGTGGTAAGAATGTTGTGGTCATCGGCCTCGCCGACGGCCCCATTTTCTCCCCCTTCGGGGGTTATATCTTGGAACTCGCGAGCATCAATGGCCACCCGTTCGCTGGCAATCGTTGCCAACACCGATTGCTCGTACTCCAAATCGGCGGAACACTCGTCCAGTGGAAGTGACTGCTTCATCACACCGCTCCAGGTGTACTCGCCGAGCGATTTGTACATCAGCGCAAAGAACAGGCACATGAGAATCGGTGCCACATACTGGAGCGTAACGACGCAGAGATAGTAGAAAATGGAGGAAATCTTCTTCTGCAGCTCGACGTTCGTGATACGACCCGCTTCCTTCTTTTGTTCCTCCACACGATCGTAGGCAAGGTTGAGGTAGGCTTGCAGATAGACGGGCATCAGCAGGAAGCGAAGGGCAACGGCGATTACCACTGCATACAGCCGGATCGTTTCGAATGCTTCCGTTGATAGGCTAAAAAAGCAATGCAATAAAGTGTAATGTTAGACGATGGAACATTAGGGAGTTGTTTTGTAGAAAATCTTACATTGGCGCACTCATGCCGGAGAAAACACGAGCCGTAAGATAGTCGCGCGCAAGAGGCTTTATCCAAAGGATGACCAACAGGAACGGCATCGCGAAGCTGACGTTTAATAAGAGCTTCAACCAAAGACGATCTTTGCAAAACCTACAAGACAAATAAATGGTTCTTATGTATTTGCTAATCTACCGGCATTGAAAGGGAAATAGAAGCGAAATCAAAACTCACTTCAACGAGTCCCAGTGCATACGGGCCATACGCAAACCGGGGAAAGTGAACAACGCTCCCAAGATGCCACTGCTGACGGCGATGAAAAACTTCACCACTATCTTCGATGCCGGCCCACTTGGGATAAATAAAATGTACGAAACGTTCAGTCGCTAGAACGACCTACTGACATTGGGTCACTTACGAGGAATGTAGTCCTTGTGCTTCGAGGAAGCTCGACGCGCTAGTGTTGAAGCTGTAATATGCCTTATCTAAACCGACTTCCAGCGTGTGCTCCGGTACGATCAGAATAATCATTGCAATCAGCAGGTAAGCCAGCCCTGTCACGATACAGGTGGATCGTTCACCTATCGATTCTTCACTTTTAAAGTATTGCACCGTAAGGGAAGTGAGCAGTTTGCTAAGCAGAGAATCTTTTGTTAAGGAAAACACCGTGTGTCGCACCAAACCCATATGAGGTCATTATAATTTGAAAAGGATACAAAGCAAAAAATACAACCAGAAGGCACCATAGCATGCTAAGATTGATCTCTTCCTTCAGTGGGTAAAAAAAGTGGTATACCTATAGGGGCGGGAAAAACATTATCATTGGGACGTTCCGTGTCATGACCAACAGGAGCGGCGTTCGGTTTGTACCTCAGAAATTGTGTAAACAATAACGGAGTATAAACTAAAATCGACTAGCCACTGGTACTCGGTGTAGAAGCGCAAATGCACGATGTCGTACGGTGAGATGGGCAGCGTGTCCAGCTGCACGTTCAGGCTGCGCGGGATGTGGAATGTCGCGGACTTTTCACCATTCGCCTGATGCCCGTTGCGCTTGTCCTTTTTGCCCTTGCCCTTTACCGATGGTACGCCGGACAACTTTCGCAGCTCGTCATCGGTCGGGTGCAGATACCGCGTTAATCCGGTGGAGCAGAGTATCCACTTGGCCAGTGAAAAGTGTGGGCTCAGCTTCTGGATCACGCTGACCATGATCAGGGTGATAACTAGTTGTGCGCCAAGCAGTGCCTACAAATGGGTCACAATTATTAAATTGAAGCTAATCATGCATTTACATTCGCGTCGCCCGGACGCGAACACGCCGGTGAACACGCGCTCGAATATGCATCAAGGAAAGCATTAACTTAGCACTAATTATAGATCCATGCTGCGCTAAAAATAGGTCAACCGGTACGGGCGTATCAGGTGCAATATCATGCCGTACCAAACAACTCACCATCGTGCGTTTTTATCCTTTCCTCAAGCAGTGCATCAATTGCGTGGACCTCACAGCATTACGGATGGCTAACGAAGGGACGAACGTACAAATGTGCCGAAGAACAGCACGTTTTCATAGAAAGTTGAATGATTTAATTCTGACGATGGGTTGGTGCTGCACAACGTAACCAATCACTTCGGTAATGTTTTGATTCAAGACTGGTGTAACGATGGTAGTGACATGCCATAAAGATTGTTTCGGTTTCTTTAGAAAAATAAACGAAAATTTGACGTCTCGCGTAGTGCTTGCGTAGTGAAGGTAGATATTTATTTACATTTATAAACGGTCGAATGTTTTTAAGCCTCAATCACTGAATAAATTAATCCAGTCTGTTGTGTAGTCTGTTCTGCCTGTATTATACAGGTTAATATTTATGGTATGCATTGCAATTTGACCGGTGGACCGTGTTAATTCGGCCAGACAATGCTCAATTTTGCTGATTTTTTTTGAGGCTGAGGGATGGGAGACAAT